>JAOQIF010000404.1:60302-74503 GCA_026260285.1 Colletotrichum sansevieriae
CCCCCCCCCCCCCCCCCCCCCCCCCCCCCCCCCCCCCGGCGGCACCCTAAAGTTAGAAGATTGACTTTTAATAACTATAAATAAACCTAATTTAGTAATTCCTATAAAGTTTAAAGCTATAATCCTTCTAAAACTATCTTATATAAGTAGTTAGGGCTTATTATATTTAGAAGTTATAAAATTTAAAGCTATAAACAATCTTATAATAATATAAATACTATATTAATAGTTTGGTTAAGGTAGGTAGTTAAGATGAAAGTAATTTACTTTAGTTAGTAATAACGGCTTATTACTCTCTTATAGTAAGTAGTTAGGGCTTATTACTATTATCTTAGGTTATTACTATTTAGTAATATAAATAGACAGTTAAAAGTAGTAGATTTAAGTATTAAAGAGGGGGTTAAAAGAGGGAGAAGTAGCGAGGTTAATATTAGTATTAGAAGGTATGAAAACGCTGAATAGATTAAATCTACTAAAACGTCTTATAGGAGTTAAAATTAGTAAAAATAGTTAGCCAATATAAAGTAGAAAGAGGGGAAGTTAGTAGAGGGCTTTAAATAACTATAATATCAGTAAAAAGTGGCGTAGTTAGTAGGTATAGGATATAGCGTTTATAACAACTATAAGTATAGCAGAAGGTACTAAAAGAGAGTAAAAGTAAGGGGTACTAAAGAGGGTAAAAGTAAGGGGAAAGTAATAACTTAGCTAGTATAATAAAAGATTATAAACTATTAATCGTTAGTATTACGGTTATCATAGGATAGACCGTAGTTATTATTAATGATAGGGGATTTAAAACTTCGCTTATAATATTAGTCATAACTTTAGAGGTAGTAGGTTAGAAGTAGAGTCTAAATTATTAGTAATTAAACCTAAAATCTTTATTAGTATAATAATTATATATGAGAGGAGGCTTGGGATTGTTAAGTAATAAAAATTATCTCTTTAGTATATTAATCCTTACTAATCTATAGTTATAATATAATAGTAAAGTTAACTACTAATTAGTATTAGGTTTATAAATACTAGTATATAAAGAGAGCGAGGGTAGGTATAGTATAAAGTCTAAATTAATAATAATATTAAGTCATATTAGAAGGTAGCTAGCCAGATAGGAATAATATAGGAAGCCTAATGAGCTAGGTTATATAATGGGTTATATAACTACTCGCTAGGTCCTAGTTGTTCTAACCCAGGTCATGGATCCGAAGCTAGATCTAGCTTACTAGGTGAGTAGGAGTCCCACCTACGCAGTAGGTAGGCGAATATTCCCATAGAAATAATATTAATAATATTAACGATTTCGTAATTGATTTATTCTAGGAAAAATGCCTCCTTATGCTTAAACTTATTAGCTTCTATTATAATTCAAACTAGCCTATTAATATTTACTATTTAGGCTGCTTTAGCATCCCTTTTGCTACTTATATACCTATTCCTATAGGTTATAAGCCTAGCTTAAACCTTTTTAAGAACCTCGCACCTATCTAGCCACCTTAATATTATAATAAATACCTTAAGCTTAATCTCTACCTGAAGGTTACCTATTCAGGGTATTCTTTTAAGAGATATAGCCTCTATACGCCCTATTTAGAGCTAGAGATACTAGCTAGTCTAGTCTACTGGCTTTAAGATCGAAATCTACTATAAGAAGCTATTTAAGACCCTAAGTTATTTAACTATACCTCTATTCCTATCCCTTTGAAACGAGATAATATATTAGCTAAGCTATTTGACCTTGCTTTAGTTACTTATATATTTAAATTATCCCTAAGCCTCTATAGGTCTTAGTTTACCTATATCTATATCGCTATATAATTGAGGCCTAATATAGGCTATATACTGGTAGCAATCCTAACTATAGAAGAGCCTATTTAGCCTTCTATAGAAGAGTCTCCTACTAAAGGCCCTTCGAAAGAGGAATAAAAGAGGAGGAATATAACGAAATAAACCTATAACCCCTAGGTTTAAATAAAATAACCTATATAACAAAGCTATAGTTAATACTACTAAGCTATATAATATATATCTCTCTTATCTTATTATTGTGATCTATACTATATTAGAGCCTATATATTATACTCTAAAGGTTATTATAATATCTAATTTAAAAGTATAGCTTCCTAAGCTATCTAGATCTAATAACTATAAAGTTTAGTCTATACGTATTAAGGCCTTACTTATTAGTAAAGATATAACTATAGATTTATCTAAGCCTATTGAGTTCGGAATTACGCCGCAGCCCCTTCGCAAAAAGACTATAACAAGTTCACCTAGTTCGCAAGCACAATTCGGGAAACACTATGCGGGCATTTTAACCTATGCCCTCTACTAGTTAAGGAAAACGATATAGGAACCCTATACGTTCCTGCTCGGAAGCAAACCCTCTAAATATCACAAAGTCGGACGCGCGCCGCACCGGGGCCGATTACATCGGAGCCTATCTTGGCCTATAGATAATAATCATATAGATCCAAAAAATAGGGCTCTTAGCAATATATAGCTATTTTGCAATAATAGGCCTCTAAGGGTTATAAAGGATAATATAATAGGTCACAAGGCTTAGAAACATCTTAAAGACCTATACGAGCCTATAGGGCTTACTAACTAGTTCCTAACTTATAAAGAGTTATTTAATACTACTTTAAGTAATTTTAACTCTATAGAAGAATATATAAGTAAAATAAAGGAACTTATAGATAACCTAGTATATAATAAGCTTAAATTATATAACTAGGTAGTTATAGCATATATATTAAATAGCCTAGACGAAGAGTATAATAGTTTTATTACTACTATCACTCAAGGTCTAAGGGCTAATAAGGATACCTATACGCTTAATAGGCTATTTTTTAATTTATTAGACGAATTAAGACGTAAGGGTAAAGTAGTAAATTTTACTACTAAATATAATAACAATAAAAATCAAAATAAGGTCACTAAAAGACCTAAGAAAAAACAAAAAAGGCCTTTATTACAAAAACTGCAAAAAGACTAGCTATACTAAGGATAACTATGCCTTTCTATATCCTAAAAAGGCCCCAGAATAGTGGAATAAATCCAATAACAATAAAAATAATAAAACCAATAATAAAAACAACAAAACTTCTACTTCTACTACTACTAAGGAAGTTAATATAACTACCTCAAGAGTTATAGAAGAAATAGAAGACAAAAACAATAATAATACTTTAATAACCCCCTATATATCTACAGATCAAACTATTAATCAAAACGTGGATCTTATAGATCTTTACGACTCTAATGAAGATTAAGAGATTGAAAACGTAAATATATCCCATAATAATCCTTATAATAATAATATAACTAATAATATAACCTTAGGTACTTTGATTTAATAGAATATTTTAACTAAGGAAAGGGATTTGGGATTAAGGCGTTATAACCAAATTGATATTATATTTTATATTAATACTACTGCTACTATTTATATAGTTAAAAATCACACTCTTTTATATAGTAAAAAGCATATCAATACCTCTATAAAGTGGGGCAAAGCAAACTAGCTTACTTTGTCTATTAAAGAAGATTCGGATATTTATCCTAATAATAATAAAATAACTTCAAAAG
The DNA here is from genome assembly GCA_026260285.1 of Colletotrichum sansevieriae. Taxonomy (NCBI): domain Eukaryota; kingdom Fungi; phylum Ascomycota; class Sordariomycetes; order Glomerellales; family Glomerellaceae; genus Colletotrichum; species Colletotrichum sansevieriae. The sequence goes on from JAOQIF010000404.1 coordinate 63,894, forward strand.
ACGTCTATTATATACCTGAACTAGGTGTTAATTTAAATATAGCCTCTATTATTTAGCAGAAACCTATTCTATATAATGTATATAAAGATCATATTATAGCTACGGGCTATAAGCTTAATAACCTCTGTCTCTTTAAAGTACCCTTGAATTAGGGTTATAAAGCCCCCTTGAATAAGAGGAATAACTATAATAATAACCTACTCTATATGCAGTCTATAACTAATAATAATAAAAAAGATCTATATAAACTATAGTATGATCGTTTAGGTTATATAAGCTATAAATATCTTAAAAGTCTTTTAGATAATACTGAAATAATTATTGAGTTTATAAGTAAGTCTAAGGCTATGAATATAATAAATCTTCTACCTTGTGAAGCCTGCCTTAAGGGTAAGTTTATTACTAAAGTTAATGAAAAATCAATATATAATAAAGATCTAGATTATATAGCCTTAGATCTTTATGGACCTATAAGTCCTAAAATCTATGATTACTGTAGGTAGTTTATAATATTTACTAACAAATATACCCGCTTCGTATAGGGAAAACTATTACGAAATAAAATAGCAGAGTCTATTACTGAAGCCTTTTATAAATTTAAGGCTAAAGTTAATAATAATAATAATAATAATAATAATAATAATAATAACAATAATAATAACAATAATAATAATAATAATAATAATAATAAGAAGCATATTATAGAATTAATATAGATAGTAGCTTAGAATCCACTAATAAACGTATTAAAACTATATATATAAGTAGTAGTATTATCTATAAGATTAGACCGCTATATACATATAAACCAAACGGATTAATAGAGCGTATTATCGCACTATTATTAATAAAACTAGGGCTATATTGTATAACTCAGGTCTACCCTTAAACCTATAATGTGAAGCAGTTCTTGCTTCTATATATCTATATAATAGATCCCCTTATAAGGCTTTAAAATATAAAACTCCTTTTAAGTTGAAAAATAAAAGGAAGCCTAATATAAATAACATAAGGGTATAAGGTAGTTTATGCTACTATAAAAATTATAATTATTCTGATAATATTAATAACCTTAAATATATATATCTAATCCTTATATTTATAGCTATAAATATACAAAAATAGTGCACGGACTATATAGTAATCCGAGAACGATTCTGCTAAGTAAGCTTAATAATTAGCTGTTTAGCAGCTACGTTTCAGAATATCTTACCCCTTACTTATCGAGGGTAGGATTTATAACTTAGAGATAGCATTAATAATATTAACGATTTCTTAATCAATTTATTCCAGGAAAAATGCCTCCTTATGCGTAAATTTATTAGCTTCTATCACAATTAGAAAGAACCTATTAATACTTACTATTTAGGCTGCTTTAGCGTCCCTTTGCTACCTATATACCTATTCTTACAGGATATAGTTATTAAACTTCCTAATATAATAGAGCTACTATTTAAAGTTTAATATCTTTATTCTCTTATTAATAATAAACCTCTTTATTACTAAATACTCCTTATAAAATTTAAGATCCTAATAGTAAGCCTCTTTTTTAATATAGCGTCTCTATTAATAGGCCTCTTAGGTAGTAGCCTTATTAGCTTAGGCCTCTCGAGTCTCTATCATATTAGAGATTATAATATTTCTTATAATTAAGTATGTATAAGAATAGGTATATAGGTAGGAAAAGGGACGCTAAAGTAGCCTTAATAATTTATATTTATAAGCTAGGTAATATTATAATAAAAGCTAATAAATTTAAGCATAAGGAGGTATTTCTAATGGAATTATTTAATTAATAAATTATTAGTATTATTGATATTATTTCTAAGTTATAAATCCTACCGTTATGAAGTGAGGGGAAAGATATTCTGAAATATAGCTACTAAACGGCTAATCATTAAGCTTAGTTAGTAGAATCGTGCTCGGATTACTAAGTGGTTTGTGTACTATTTTTACATATTTATAGCTATAAGTATAATGACTATAAATATAAATATAAATATATATAAGATTATTAGTATTACTAGAATTTATATGGATTTTTAAAGTATTTATTCCCTGAAGGAAATATTATTCTGATTATTATTATATGTTTTATAGTTATTAAAGTGTAATTAAAGAGATATTATATATATATATATATATAACTATATATACTATAGTTATTTGTTAAAGTTTATTTAACCTTTATAAGGTTATAATAGAAATATTAAGATATACCTTTGGTATTCTTATAGTATAAAGGCCTTACTCTTTATTAGGCTTATTATCTTTAATAAAAACTCTCTAACTAACTACTCTAGTTAGTTATATAGGTAACTACTTATTAGTTTAATATAGAGCCCTCCTTTAGTACCTCCTTTATAAAGCTTAAATTATAATAGGTTAGTAATAAGAGTATTAAACTATACTTATTAGTAATATAATCAGTACTCTCCATACTAGCTTTAAATCGCTCTTTATAGGGTGGGAGATATATAAAATAAGAAGGGATTATTTGTCTTACCTTTTATATCTTTTTAACTAGGCGGTTTAATATAAATTTAGATTATATTAGCTATACCCCTAATCTCTTAAAGCTAGTTATAATATTATAATAGGTAAATATAGTATTAGTTATACTCTAAGACACTATAATAAAGTCTCCCCTTATGAAGTTAAAAGCCCCCTTATAAATAGCTTTATTAAGAGTTTTCTATTAGGCCTCTTTAAATAGCTAAAAGACTCTTATATCTATTAGCTATAATATATATTTAGTATAATGGGGGGAAAACCCTAGGATAATATTATACTCTATAAAATATTCTATAAGTATCTAGCTTATATAACCAGAGAAGCTATTTAAGAGGAGTAATTAATATAAGCGCTCTAGGATATTCCCCTAGAGGACTACTAAGTATTTAGTATATTAGCTTAGAAGTATTAAGTATATATATTACTAAATAGACTAGTAGCTATAGCTGTTAATGCTAAAATAATCCTCTATTATATATCTAATCTTCTAAAACTTCGCTAACCTCCTAAATAAGTATTTAATAAAATCTATTAGCTAGAGAAAGTAATAAGTAATTAGGTAAAGCGAATACCCTCTTTTATATTATATTTAGCTTAAGTAGTAATTAGCTAAGTCTTAAATATTATACATATTAGGATAGTTTTATTCATATTATTACTATATCTAATAAGAGTATAGGACTCCTAGTTAGCTAGATTAATAACCTCTAAAGCTGCTCCTCTTTTCTAGTTTATATCCTAGAGTACAATAACCTAAACCTAGCTATTGAAATACCTAATCTAATAGCTAGACTTATTAATATTCTAGATCTTAAAGCCCCTAGTATTATATAAGTAGATATAAGTACTTAGCTAATTAAAAAAAATTCTTAAATCAGAGCTAGGTCTAACTCTACTCCCTTCTAATAAAGCTTAACTAATTTAATAAAACTAAATTTCTTAAGCTCTAGATAATCCTAAAGCTAAGTAGGTATAAACCCTTATAAGACTAGCCCTTAGCCCTAGGTTACCTAGAGATTATTAATAGTCTCTTTAATAATAACTAGGGTTATTAAGAAGCTAGTATTTAAGAGCTAGATTATAAAGGCTTTAAGAGTAATATCTTCTATTAGTGTTAGTAACTAAGGCTAACTATCTAGTTTTATAATACTCTCTCTAGCCTTAAGTTAGCTGAGATATCTTAAAACTATAATATAGGATATATTATATTTTATTATATTAGTTTAAATAGTCTTAATAATACTAGCTATATAGTTCTAAGCGAGGCTAGTACTAGTATATTAGTCTTAAATATAGAGGGTAGTAGTAGCTTTTTCAGCTATAGTTAAGTTAAGGTTATAAAATAGGATAGATATTATAAAATCATATATTTAAAATAGAGCTATTAGATATGTTTAATTAGTTTAAATATTATAATATTCAGGTATAAATAGTATAAAATTTAGACTTAGGGCGGACTTAGTATAGAAGCCCCTTTTTAACGTAGTGCGGGGATGTTAGCCCCCCTATGTGAGTAGGGGGTGTAAACGCGAGCCCGCGACGCCCCACACCCCCGGGTATGAGAAATCAAATGTGACGGTCTTCAGCGTTTTCGCCACGCCCTGGAAACGTGTTCCCGCCACTCAGAGCACCGTCAGGGCCGACGGGAGCACTCCGGCGCCGCAAATTCATACTCCGTGCACAACCAACGCTGATGATCACAAACCCTCAACGCTAGCAGACAAGTTCTCTGCATCACTTAATTGTGAAACAGCATGTGCAATGAAAAACAGCGACAACCGGCGTTATCCTTGGCTCCGCCCAAGAGATCGATCGCGCCGAGGTGCAGCGCAGCAGGTGAAGTCGGTCATCCGCTGAATGTCGGGGGGCGATGCAGCTCAACGCTGTCCACCATGCGGTCTTCAGGTTGGCAAGGGGGGCTGATGATGGGATCGCGAGTGGAAATCGCACAGCACTCCGCACGACATAACTGCCCCCTCCAAGGGACCACGACCTTTGTTGACCATTTCCCCCCATCCTTGGCAGGCAGAGAGGTCCTCTGAGTTCTAGTCGTGATACCCTCCAGCGCCAGCGCCTGTGGAAGTCCGCAAGGAAGTGGCCGGTAGGCGTCATGCCCGAGATAGACTGGCGCCGCAAACAGCACGTACCCGTCAGGCTGCCCAGCCAGCACATGATGATTATATAACAGGGGGTTCTGGCTTTTTCATTAAGGTACACGAGGTGTTCATAGTGTTATGCCATCTCCAGCCTGACCTTGCACTTTCTCATCCTGGGGGACTTGACCAGTCGCGTCACTGCCAACCACTAAACAGCAACTTCAATTCGCACACCCGTTCAAGCAAGCGAGATGCATCAATGAGAGTCCATGCGGATGCGGACATGCGGACATGCGGACATGCGGACATGCGGACATGCGGACATGCGGACATGCCGCGACTTTTGGCAAGGGCAAGGGACCTCAATTGCTGTCGACGGTGTCAATCATAATACATCATGACGGAGACGCTACACCAGCTGCTGTTTCAATGAACCTGTTCGAAATTGTGGCTCTGCAAGCATCGACATGACTACCGGACCAGGTTGGAGTATCAGTAGCATCACGCCAAAGGCTATCACATACGACCATACCCATTGGAAAGCTCGGGATCCCGTCCGCTCTCCCATAGATAAGCCAATGAGGGCTGGAGTAGTAGTCGGGTCGGTGACGACCGGCGAATGCCCGGTGTTGTATGTCTTTTGGCTTTTTGTGGTCACGACATTTATTTAGTATGTCGTCCCCAACCTTTCCTTCCCTTTTTTTTTCTCTAAGCAATATGCAGGCAGGCCAGCCAGCTAGCATTTAATCCGTGAGAATCGTGTCGTAATGAAAGGAGACTAGCTCCTCCGTCGTTGCATCTTCCCTTCGTGTTCGACTGACCAAAACAAATGGAACGAATTGTTACCCCGTCAATATGAGAAATGTGTCCTCCTCTTCCAATGCGGCCGTACGCCTTGGAGACATTCTCTACGATTGCACATCGTCACCGACGTATGCTAAGATGGACGAGGGCTTCTCTCAGGATTATATACCTAGCGCAAGCTCAACGTTTGACGTTGCGTATTATGATATCGACAGGCAACGAGTCGTTTGAAGACGGGCAGATCGAGTAGACGTTTTGGGAAAAACCCGGTGCAAACCCGATAGACGAGCTTTTAGGGGTTCATGTCGTAGACGGCGGCGCAGAAATGCCAGTAGGTGACTGGGCAGACTAGGCGATTTATTCGGTTCGCTGGGAGTGGCAGCCGCAACTATCCTCGGTATCTCTCGCTTCCGCGTGGCTCCTTGACGGCAGGGGCGCTTCACTACAGACTCAGCTTACGAATAGCCGAGTTAGACCGTGTCGTGGTAGGTAGTGAAGTAGTAGCGCTTGATCAAAGTCAGCACCCCCCATAACCGCGCACTTTCGTGCGGCACTATAGATAGACCACGAGTAATGTATTTAAGCGAAATATCTATTTATTAAGGGTTTCCTACCTAAAAATATACTAAAGTAACTTAAATTCCGCCTCTTAAGCTACCTACCTAACTATAAGCTTAAATATAATCCTTTCAACTAGGGTTTAGGCTATTTTAATAGTATTAATATTAATAAAGACCTTATTTAGATTTAGAGCTATAGTCGCCTTTTTTAGGTATATAAACTTCCAATTTAGCTTATAAAATTAAGCGATCTCCCTCTCTTACATTATAATATAGCTAGATTATAAATCTAGCCCTTTACCTACATAAAAAGTAATTATCTACTATATATAAGGGACTGGATACCCAGACCGGAGAAGCCGGAGGCGCTTCGGCTACTATAGGCCGAAGGGATAGAGAGGCCTATAGGTCTAGGGTATAGAACCCTTATAGCGAAGACTTAGTAAATACTCGCTAAAGGCTAGAAATAAAGGATCTTAGAGGAAGTAAGTAAAAGTAGTATAATAATACGGACCCTATCTTTTAGGTGCTTCTATTATTAGTTTAACCTAACTATAGCTCTTAGCCCCTCGATATCTTTATAATTCTTTTGCTTCTACCCTGCTTTAAGAAGGTTAGTAATAATAATAGCACTATATACCCGAGCAACGCCTACTAATTAGGCTAAGGAACCTATGCTTAATATTCGCTAAGAGCAGAGCGAAATAGCTTATATAAACCTTTATAAGGAAGCTAACCTTAGCGAGCGATTAGAGGATAATATAAGCTAACGAGGGGAGGTAAGAAGCTATGCTTTAAGCGAGGCTAGGGGCCCCGAAGAGAACGGGCTACTTATGCTAAATGCTTGCTATATAGATGCTAAGTATATGCAGGAGAATAGGGTATATAAGACCCCTTCCTATAAACCGGACGGGCTAATAGGCTAGATATCCACGGCTATAGCTAATAGCTAAGCTAGAGGGCTAGATGAAGCAACTAGCTAAGTACTAATATAATAGATTATAATTATAATAGCTAACTAATAGGAGCTAATTACTACTACGTTAAGTAACCGAGCTCCTGCTAAGCGATCGCCTAAGGTTTATAAAAAACCCCCGAATTATAATATAGCGCGCCTTACTAGCGAATCTATTAGTATAATAAGGGAAGATTAGCTCGTTATAGTTAAAGAGGCTTATAAGCACTGCCCTAGCTGCTCTAATAGCTAGTATATCTAATAGGCTTTGAGTATAATAGAGTATACCCTATAAATAGAATAGCGGAATTATTAGCAAATACTTATAGATAAGTTAGGAAACTAGATAGACCCTAAATAGGAAGACTTTAGAATTTTTATAAGAGGGTAGTATATCGCACCCGAGCTCTAAGAATAGAACTACTATAATGCTCTAAGATAGTGCTACTAGAAGGATAATAAGAAACTAATTATATATTACGCTTAATAGGAGTCTATTAACTAAGCACTTAGCGAGCTAAGTACTAGTAATATAAAGGTGCATGCCTTCTTTTAGGGCTTTATTAGGACCCTGAAGAACGAACTCTTTAAGCAGGATATTAACTATACTAATATATATACTATCGCCCTATATATATAGAGATTATAGGAGATTATAGAAGGGAGATGCAGGGGAACGTCTGCTAGCTATTCTAAGTCGTATAAGTAACTATACTCGGGCTCTCTAGACCGCCCTTATAAGAGCAGCTTATAACCCCCTAGGTCGATAGACTTAAGGGATTGCTACCTAGAGACCCTATCCTAGAACAACTGCTTAGCAGATGCTCGTATAACGCCCGGCGCTAGTAGTATATCTACTAACTCCCGGGGACCCTAATACTATAACTATAAGAAGTATAGCTATATCTCTCCTAACTATACCGAACCCCGTGCGCAGCTAATAGGTAGCAATTAGAACCTAAACCTAAGGCGGGGTGGGATAAGTGCGATTATAGTACCTAGCGTAACTAATACTAGAGACTCGGGAAATAAATAGGCATAGATATAACCCCGAGGGGTATTACGCTAGAAATCACCTTAGTTCTAATAGGATAGATTATTAAGGGATAGGCGTTAGCGCTCCGAGCATCTAGCGAAGTTAAACTAGAGGTTAATATAGATACCTATATAGTAGTAGATATTATATAAGAAGACCTCATCGAGAGGCTCTAACTTAAGGAGGCTACTAGTATTATAGCCCCTGAATTAGTAGATTTCTAGGGAAGGCCTATGCCTATAGGCAAGGTCTACTAGCTTATATTCTTCCTTATAGATAGTTAGGGTTACCTATAGAAGATTCGCTAGGCTTTTATTATAAGCCCTTACCCTAAAGGAGCAGGAAATATCCTTCTATCTAATAACTTAATAGAACAAGAAGGTATCTATATAGATATCTGCGCATATACCTAGTTATATAAACCCCTCTTGCTTGCTAAGCTAGAAGTAATTATCTAAGAGATCATAGAGAATAGCTAATAGGCTTATATTATATATCTAATAGGTGCTATAGGTCCTAATAAAAAGGATATAGAGTCCTTAGGCGAAGATTCGCTAGATAATAAGCAGGAGAAGAAGATTCCTAGGGAACTTTAAGACTTTATTAACGTTTTTAATAAGGAGAATGCGAAGAAAGTTCTAAGGCTAAAGGGAGTAGTATACTATATCGAACTAAAACCTAGTAAGGAACCCCTATATAGACTAATATACCCTATATTAGCAGAGTAGTTGCGAACGCTCACTAAGTATATCTAGGATATAGAGGTAGTAAGCTATATATGCTGCTTAACTAGCTCTGCGGGAGCACTAGTGCTATTTATACCGAAGAAGGATAGAAGCCTATAATTATATATAGACTATAGGGGATTAAATAAAATCATAGTAAAGAACTATTATCCTCTACTACTAATTAGCAAGCTTCTAGATAGGCTCGCTAGAGCGAAGTTTATTTCAAAGATTAACTTAAGCGAAGTATACTACTAAATTATAATTAATAAAGCAGATAGGTAGAAAATAGTATTTAGAACGCGATATAGGTACTTCGAGTATACCGTGATGCTATTTAGGCTTATAAATACCCTACTAACTTTTTAGGCATATATTTACTAAATACTCGCTAACCTTCTAAATACCTGCTATATTATATACCTAGATAATATTCTAATCTACTTAGATATAAGGGAATAGCATACTAAGGACCTCTATGCTATCCTATACTACCTAAGGGCTGCTAAGCTATTTGCGAAATTAAAGAAGTGCAACTTCTACTAGATAGAAGTAGATTTTCTAGGGTTCTATATCACCTAAGATAGCATCGGGATAGACCCGGACAAAGTCCGAGCGGTTACTAAATAGCTAGTACTAAAGTCTTTTAGAGATATCTAAGTATTCCTTAGTTTTTATAACTTTTACTATAAATTTATTATAAGATATTCTCATATTGCAGCCCCTATAATTAGTATACTTAAGGGAAGCTAGAATAGCACGAAGTCAGGAGCCTTCGCCTAGACGGAGGAGATATAGATCGCATTCGAGATACTTCGGAGAGCATTCGCTAAAGCCCTAATACTAAGATACTATAACCTAACGTTAGAAACTAGGGTTAAGACTAACGCATCTACTTAGGTAGCATTTAGTATACTTTCGCAGAAGTATAGCATAGTTTAGTACCTAGTAGCCTTCTAGTTAAGGAAGCTCTTAGATATAGAGAGGCGCTAGGCTATAGGGCAATAGGAACTCCTTATTATTATAGAAAGTTTAGATTACTAGGCGTAGTACTTATGAAATTTGTAATACTTATAGACCACGTAGCGCTAAAAGGAGTGCTCGCTACGCTTGCGCGGGATATTTATAGAAGACTTGCGCAATAGGTCTACCGCCTATTAGCATTTAACTTTAAAATCTAGTATAACTCGGGGGTTATTAATCCAGCAGATAGACTATTATAACGCTCTAACTACATAGTAGAAGATGCTAAGGTGGATAATATACTTCTTACCCTTAGAAAGAAACTTAGGCTTATTAGCTAGCTTTTAGTAAAGATTTGCTAGTATATTACTAAGCTTAAAGAAACTATAGCAGTTGCGAGAACTTATACCCGAGCTATCTAGCGAAGCATATAAGAACCTTACTAGAGGGCTAGCTCTAAGGTTAAGGGATCCTCACCCTTAAGTTAGTACTACCCTATAATAGGTACTAATAAGCTACTATATATGAGTATGCATATTAGCGCTATTACCCGCACGAAAGCATATGCAGGTGCTATGCTAACTGCTCTATAAGAGAATAGCAATAAGCTAGAGGACTTAGGGGGAGCTGGGGTTACTATATTAAAATAGTATATCCTACGTGCTATAATAAGGGAGCTTATTTAGGATAAAACGGCTTATATACTACGACTAGGTATAGATCTCGAATAGATAGTTAGAGGACTATAGGCTAAAGACCCCTTCTATAGAGATATTATAGCTAAGGTTTGCTAGGATACTAGGGAATACTAAGGATACCGAGTTAATAAGAATAACATCCTTTAGTTTAGAAGAAGACTTATTATCCTAGAAGAGGGATCCCTCTGCTATAAAATCCTAAAAAACTACTATAATACGCCTAGATTAGGGTATATAGGAGTAAATAAGATAGCTAAGC
>JAOQIF010000405.1:0-74226 GCA_026260285.1 Colletotrichum sansevieriae
TTTTTTCGGAAAAATTTATTAAAAAAAAAAAAAGTAAAAAAAAAAAAAAAAAAAAAAAAAAAAGACTAGGCGCACGCGCAGAACTGGTCGGGTCAGGTACTTTGGGACGATCTTGGGACGGTTTGACATCGCGGGGACGTGAGCCGGGTACAACCTCCGAACCACTGAGCGTGAAGAGCGAGGGATAGCCCAGGCAGCATCGCCGCCTAACGCTCTACCTCGCAGTAACAGCTGGCCGCCAGAATGGATCGCTGCCCTGCCTTGGTGACGGAACACTACGATGACTTCACTGTCCGAAGCTGACAGACGGGAGGCCGATAGGAATGCTAGCTACGTACCGATTTACCGCCGTAGGAGCAGCAATCTCCAGCGGCCTCACTCAGGCGCCTCTAACCGGAGCAGGAACCGCCCCCATAGGCGGGAGCGTCTTAGTTGCCCGTTAAGGTACCTGAGGTAGGTACTCTGAGGTAAATCTCCTCTGGTATCTCTGCACCATATCCAGCGCGTAGCGGTACATCGGTCTGCGTCTCGACCCTGAGGATGACCTGGAAGTGGAGGACCCTTCCCAATGCGCTGGCGCTACTATGCAGTAGATCCATGAGTACGTACCTCGAACCTTCCAAGGATGGCGGCCCAAAACTGGCGGCGAGAAGCTAGAACTCTCTCCAGTTTCGACACTTCAGCACCTACCCGACCTCATCGTCGTCGAATGCGAATGCGCTGGCCGGTCGCAAGTCACCGCACGTGAGGGCCTCCCAACGCGGGGCTTCATCTCCCTTCTCCCAAAGACCTCATTTCCCTCATGGAGACCCAGAGAAGGCGCAAGAAGGCGGTCGGCAGCGCTGTACCTTTGGTCCGTGAAGGTCCTGCGTGTCATTGGTCCCGGCAACGAAACTGGGTACCGATACATGCCTCGAGTACCAACCTGACTTCATCTCACTGGTTCAACTCGCTCAACCTGGGGGAATTTCGAGGCAGCCCGACCATACCTAGTCCGACACGATAACCCGAGTATAGCTTATCGCGGAGACTACCTTACTACATACCTACCTACTTGACTGGCCAAGCAACCAGGACTGCCAGCTCATCGACGGCTCGACCTTCTGCGGTTCCCATTGGTGCATCGTGTGTACCTTCTAGAACGTATCTCGGACTGCAGGATCTGGACTTGCCATCCCTTCACTAATACTGCAACTCTCTCCTCATCGGCCTCTCGCGAACTCCAGGTTGGAACCTCGGGACCCTGAGTCTGAGTCCGTGACTGTGAACAGCCGCCTCTCGTCGCCCTTCGTGGGTACCCTACGGGAACCTCGTGCGCCATGATCGATACCTTACCATGCGGTCTGTCTACTCTTACCATTGACTTTCCACGACTGAACGTCCGCCAGCACTGTTCCAAGAGGCTGCAAATGCTTCGTATTGGCTTCACAGCCGCCGGCATAGCAACCCTGACCTCGCTAGTCGCAACCTAATGGGGAACCTAACGCCATGAACGCCTTCTCTTTTGACAGCCAGGCATAACGCTGCTCTCTGCTTCGACCTCAAGAACAGGAGAGTCACTCGTCTGGAGCCCCTCATCCGAACTGCCTCTGCTGCCACCGCGAGCCCAACATCCCAGCTCGACGATGAACCCCGACGTCCATCATCCCACTCGCGCAATAAGGTACCCCTACCCCTCTTCCATCCCCTCTCGAACCCTTTAGAAGCCAAACCGTATTAATCTTTCTCATACAAATTTGTGGCTGAAATTGGCGGGTTGGCAAAAGGCACCAGAAGCCAAACCGTATTGTCGAACTTCGGGGCCCCTCCACGAGATTAGCGTATGCAGCTAGTCGGGCAGACTCAGGCACAACTTCACCGTCGCCAATCATGAGGGACCACCCCGACCCCGTCCCGCTCGCTTGCCAGCCACCATCCCTGCTCTCCGCTCTTCTTCACTGTCGGCAAGCCCAGTGACCTGCATCACCGCCTTAACACCGCTCCTTGCGCCGTCCCCATCTCCCCCCTCCGTGCCGTCCCGTGAACGCCCACGACGCCTGGCTGCCACCGTCATTCATCGTTGCCCCTTTCCACCAGTCACGCTTCATTCGTCCCTTTATGGGCCCCGGTTTGAAATAGGAGTTTCTTGTTGGAAGCCATGATGTTCTAGGTTATTTTGGTAATCGTATGTTCACGCCCCTCCTCAACGTATTTCCTCCACCGCCTCGTACACCTTTGAGTCGATGCATGCCTTACTCCCCCTGCAGTCTGAGGGCACCAACCCAGATAAGAGCACCTGATAACCACGTATGGCCAAGCCCGCCAGACCCGGGCTACCGCCGTGCTCACCGCCCGACGTGTGCGCCCCCGTTCATCTCCGACGAGACCCGTCTCGACCGAAAGTCCCTCAGTGGCCCGCTGCTTCGGCAGCGGCGGCTACCCGTCTCGTGTGGGCAGCTCGGGCAGTGTTTTCCCTCATACCAATGAGGCCATACATGAAAGCGTACACTGGGCAACAAGTCAGCATCTTGCGTCTAGAATGTCACCAGGTACCTGGGTGGAACCCACTGATGGGAGCAAGAATGACAAATCCAATCGACGATGCGACAACGGCCTCGCGCGATCCGATGAGCTTCTCGTCGAGCCAGTAGAAGGCATCGGCACCGGTCTCGATCTTGCCGATGGCTGCCCAACCGAGGTAGAGGCCCGCGAAGAAGATGACGCCCAAGGTATGCGCACCAACGGCCTGTGTGTGTCAGTCTCGTCGGCCGGGAAACCTTCTCGATTCTGGAATCACTTACAAGCGGACGTTTGATGCTGTTGAGCCAAAATATTTCGATCAGCGCGACAATTGTCGAGCCGAGGAACAAGTTGAGGATGACGAAAGCCTTGAACCAGCCTTCGCCAAAGATCTCTGTGACTAATACCGGACATTGTCAGTCGAGACCGGTGTGAATCGCACACGATGACTCACAGGGTCCATGGGGCTTAAGTTTGTCGACGTCTTCCAATCGAGTCATCTCGAAACCCAGAGATTGCTCATACATATTGGACACAGACGAGCCTCCAGAAGGCTGGGGCTTGGGTGGCTCGCCATTGGAGTTCTCGTCGTGCGGCAGTGTCACGAACCAGTAGATGACAGTATTCATGAAGGTGAAGACCGTGGTGACAGTGTAGAACAAGGTGAAGTAGAATTGCTTGCGGAGGCTGGTCATGTCGTAGGGCAGCGACGACAGTCTCAGAATCCAGTACTCCCAACCGCCACTGTGTTCATCGATGTGCGGGTGGTACAGATGGGTGTAAGTCCAGCCCTGGATGCAGCCCATGTCAGTCACGGCGAGACGGAGGGCGCAGACGGCTCCTACCAGTACTACCAAATGGTAGAGCAACAGCGAAGAATAGGTGACGACTGAAAAGTCAAAGACAACGCGCCAACTGGAATAAGGTGACTCTTCTCGTAGCTTGTAGTCGAGGATCATGGCGCCAACTGCCATCAGGTAGGCAACGACGCCGCCTCGAAGCCAGCAGAGAACGTTCTGAGGAAGAAATCGCCACGGCGAATGGCATGCTCTCAGGAAAGCGGGCTACGAGGCAGTTGTCAGTCAACCGAATTGAACGGTTCAGTAGATTCGGCGCAGTCACTGACATGATCCTGAACTTGGCCGTAAGCAGCTGGTGTTGGTAGACCGTCGTCCGTATGCCCGGCTTGACCGTGGAGCAACGGGGTTCTGACGGAGGCATCCATTGCGATGAGGTGCGAAGATTGGCGGGAGAAAGGATGCGTCGGCGATCTGATACTCAAAGATACGTTTTGGCGCGAGCAATGGATCGAAGAAGAGGATGATGAAGTTGTCTAACGAATATCAATTGAGGTTAGGGGAGAGGTTCAGTGTGGGATGACGTTTGGAAAGATAAAGACAATACAGAAACTCTCGGCGACGGAAACAACGGAAACGAGTTGTTGGCTCTTTCCAATCCATGATGTTCCGTCACGACTGCTTCCTGGAAAACGGCAGCATATCACCGCCATTGACAGGAGGAGAAGCAGGCACGGCAGAGTGGCATCTTGCCTTACCTTACTTACTTGAACCTGCTGTCCTACTTTGGCGTAGAGAATCTTGGAAGAGCTGCTCTTCCAGTTTGGTACCTGACCGTACCTACCCTATGCCAGGAAATTTCCCTTGCGGATGAAAATGCAGGAAGTGAGGTAACTACCTACCTCCCTCATAGAGAGAAAAGGGCGGGTATCGTCAGCAGCGAAAAGTACCTACCTTATGCTTGGCCTGTTCAGGCGACTGATGATACTCGAGGTTGTCCATCTCAAAGTTTGGCTCTGTACAACACGAGGGAGACCGTATCCAATTTGCTTCCATTCGTCGAGGAAGCTGGGTACTGCAGCCTGTTAAAAAGTTTCCGCAATCGCCACCAGAACCTGTGAATCACTATGTCCCATGGAAAGTCTCGATCCTTGAGAAATGGCGATGATTTAGCGTGTTCATGAAGCTGTGCTTGAGAATGTGAGTTTATTCAGAGCTGAGATCCCGCTCATGTTTTGGTGTCGCTGTTGCCATTGGCTTATTTGAGAAAGCCAGGCGCGTCATGCGAAAAGGGTGGGTTGCATTGGGTGACATCTCTGCGCTCGCCGAGTCGAAAGCTTACTGAGCTTCTGAACCACATTCATCTTCAGGACCACTAGGCAGTGAAGCTAAAGGCGAGCCTTCATCCGCTTCACAAAGTTTTGCAGTGAACCTATTCGGCCAGCCTTTCTAATAGTGTCCTCGGCACCTGAATCCGCATCTCGGCCCTTAGCTGACGCTCTCCTAACCCAGGGACTGCTCGATCTTACCCAAACCGCCATCCATCAGCGAGAGGCTTAACGGGTCCCAGTGAAGTTTATTGAGATCTTTCCCTTCTGCTGGCTCTCATTCTTAATACGGTCACTCATGCGCAGTATTAGTCATCGAGGCTCTGATTCGTGGATGGTGGCGGATGGCGGCCGCCCCTTTGGCGATCCTATTGCATCTTCCCCTGCTTGTCCCCTGCGTTTTCTTACCCAGCAAGACGGCACATGGGAGAGCCTGCGGTGTCAGCCGCCGAGTCATCGCAGCTTGCATCACGACCAACGAAGGCATCGACTGAGCTGGCTGGTTTCCATCCAGGCCGTGCGTGACAAGTTGGAGAGGCTGACGAACTGTCTCAGTGCTCCGAAACGAAAGTTGTCTGCATGTCTTTCGAGATGGAGAATGGACGTGACGGTCTGGTTTGGTCTCAGATGATTCTTGTCTTTGGCCTCTTACTCGCAGATTTTTAGCCTACTAGCAGATATATAAGATCGAATTTGGCGGTTAAATCGGTTTTTGTGCGACGCGATGTTTGCGAGTTGTATATATGTAACTGTTCGCTCCAGATCATCGAATCTTTCGCGGTTGCAGAAAATAAGAGGTGGTCCGTGCAGCTTTCGTGGATAGCAGGCGGGCGATAAGATAAAGAAGTACGTACCGCTTCAGCTCAGTGACACGTTCCACATCTTCGAGTGCAAGCGTGTGGCCTGTGCTGATGCTCTTGATCCTGTTTCTGCTCCCGGAAGTGCATCGTTGGCCAGAACTCAACTCCAAGTCCCCAGCCTGCGTCCGAAGTTACGATATCATAGCCCCTGCCGCAATCAACCACCACAAAGATGTTGTCGAGCCTCGGGAACCCACGCCAGGCGGCGTCGCAGCTGCTCAACTTTGCGCTGATCCTTTCCACTGCTTTCATGGTGCGTACCTGCCGAGCACCACCTCCGCAAGCTCTAGCTAAATCTTTCGCGCGCAGATGTGGAAAGGCCTTTCTGTGATTAGCGACTCGCCCTCACCCATCGTCGTCGTTCTTTCGGGGTCAATGGAGCCCGCGTTTCAGAGAGGAGACGTACGTTCCCGCCCACTTCCCGGCGGCAACGAGAGACTGACTGGACGTAGCTGCTGTTCCTATGGAACCGTAACCTAATCCAGGACACGGATATTGGCGAAATCGTGGTATACGAGGTGAAAGGAAAGAACATTCCGGCAAGTAGTCCAGTTTTGTTCCAGCTGTTGCGGAGCGCTAATCTTCTTCCAGATTGTCCACAGAGTCATTCAAAAGTTTGGCACTGGGTACGGCCTACTGCTAACTCCGTGTGGTGACCTCGCTAACCAACCCGAACCAGTCCGGAAGCGAAACTCCTCACGAAGGGCGACAACAATGCTGGCGCCGATCAAGAGCTGTACGCCAAGGGCCAAGATTTCCTCGTGCGTTCCGACATTATCGGCAGCGTATTTGCATATATCCCGTTCGTCGGATACGTCACAATCCTTCTCTCTGAACACCCGTGGTTGAAGACGGTGATGCTAGGAATCATGGGTCTGGTGGTGGTGCTGCAGAGGGAGTAGATATGGGCATGGCGAAAAGTTGATATCACCGTCGTGCATGGCGTTCGGGGAGTTTCCATACTAGCTATCAGCAGGCAAACAGTATCGAATTTCAGTAAAAATGGGGAAAGCCGCAGTAGCAGGTGTGATCACTGCTCGTTCTGAGCTTGCACTTGAGGGCATTGATAGCACAGGGCTGGACGCCGGCTTCAGCCTTGTCACTGGGTACATGATCAAACCGGTCAAGCCTAGTTGAAAGGCACCCTTCTCTTGACAGAGTCTCAGACTGTGGAATTGAACACAACCGACGGAACTGTCTCAGCCAATCCGATATTCGGCGTACTGGCCCGCGCTTCAACGTGTACACTCGGTATGGCCAGAGACGAGAAAACTGAAAAACAGCTCGTGTTGCGAAACGGGCTAACATGTGCTGCATCACAACGGGAACGCACATATCCATACCTACTCAGCCGCATCATCCCTAGCTGGTAGGAAATTTCCACCACAGCCTCGTGTGGTAATAGACGAGTGTTTCTTTAGGCAGCCAGCGGCGCCGTTAACAGGGCCAGTACGAGCCAAGGCTAACGACCAATTGAGTGACCCCGATCTACGCCGCTACCAGGGGTCCGCACCGGATTTCCGCAATACAACACCGTCAAAAGAGCCTCTTTTAGATCACGCTTGCAACCAAGCCATTTCCTTCACCCAGATTCATGCCAGTGACTTTGTTGGTTATACGCGAGGGAGCGGCACAGTCACGCGATAAAATGAGATCAAAATCCTGCACAGGTCTTTCGCCCGTCTACGTCTGTCGCCCCTTTTAAGGCTGCGCGGATAGCTTCACTCATTTCTCGTCACTTTTTTGACTCGGTTTGGGTTCTCACGTTAAATGTTAGTCCTTGACTTGGCTTTAACGGCCTGGTCTCTGCTTCACTGATTCGTTCTCTCATCATGTCTTCGCTAGCCCACCAATGACAGTATGGTCTCGAGGGGTACCGGCCATATGAGCACCACCAGCGTGTCATTCTTTACAGCAGGCCATGGCATATTGCCAAGATCGTGATGAGAGGCTCTAACATTGTCTTCAGTCTTGTTGTTGTTGGCTTGTCGGCCTACCTTTCCGTTTGGAGACTCGATGGTCTATTCCTGATCCTCAGCGGCTTTCGGGTAAGTAAGACTAACGTCATTATCTCTGAAATGAAAACCTCCAAGCAAACGATACTTCTCATCAAGGCTGCAGTCGCTGTAATCTGGGATACCGCAGAGCTCATCGCAGTTTGTGCGAGAGTAGGTCGACGGGGAATTCACCCCGGCGCTCACGTCGGGCTACATCTCATTTTCTGGCTCATCTTTGCCGGGGCGGTTGACATCCAGAGCACATACATTTACTTTAGAGACGAGCCCAACTCCTACACCAGCAGACGACTTGGGTTCATCCAGAATAAGATTATCCCGATGCAGAACGCGGTACTTGCGTTCACCATCCCTTTGCTGTAAGTTCTGGGTGTTCGTCTATGATGATCTCTGCATGAGCAGCACTGATCCTCGAGTGTAGCACCAACCACTTTATTCTTTTCGTTCGATCCTGCATCGAAACCAACCAACGCAATCACAGACCACCCGTGTTCATGGTCCCGATTGCCGCGCCTCCGATGCAGCCCCAGATGGTTGCGGGAGCGTACGTGCCCTACCCGCATCACGCATACGTACCAGCGCAACAAAGCATGGGACAGCAGGGCAAGGGAAAGCCAGATCCTCAGCCGTACACGCCGCCGGGACCGGATGGGACTTATTACGCCCCGAGTGGCCAAGCGCGTTGACTTGAAATGTGATTGAGAAAATAGCGCCCGCAGCGGAACAACTGCCTGTGAACTTCTACGATACCCTTCTGGAGTCTGTTGGAGTTGGCGTGGTTGTTATGATAGGAGGCAAAGGTTCGCGAAATACATCTAATAGAAGTGAATACGGCCTAGAGTTCTCACCAGATCTCGGTATTTTCTTTTCACCATCATGACTCTCGTTCGTCATCTTCTCAGCACGAAAGCATTGTTGAAGGGTATGATAGAATCATCACAAGAGAAGGCGAACGGAATCCAAACTGATAGCAGAATATGCCAAGCTGTTCTACTTAACTAATGATTTCCACAAAAAAAGCAGTCAAATACTCCTTGATTCCACTCAGCTCGACCATTGCACATCAAAGTCCTTAAACTGAACGACCAGATCGTCCTTGGCGTCCTTTGCGGGGCGGGCCACCAAAGCACCAATGGTTAGATTCCAGTCCTTGCCTGAAGAATCGTCGTCGCCGTAAACCCAGCAAATCTCGCGGAGCGGCTCCTTGGTACCATCCTGCTTGATGTAGTAGACCCAGATACCGAGGCCAAGGCCGTCGCGACCCTTCTCGATGGTGACGGTGATGCTCTTTGACTTCTCAAAGGCGGCCAGAGGGGTGATGCTCCAATCGGCCCAGCGGTCGCAGGAGACGGTGCTCAGCTGAGGGGTGCCATTGTAGTACTCCAGGCCGGTCTTGATCCATCTCCTATCGCGGGTGCCGGTGATGGAGTCGAACGTGAAGATGAGACCGGCTTGATCGTATTGTTCTGTCCAGTCTGCCGAGAAGGTGATCTTGGCTGATTCAAACTCGCTCAGGTTTCTGGCCGGCAGGGCGTGGATAGGTGCTGAGATTGTTAGGTTGGGGGTTTGTGGGCATCAGCTTGGCTAGAACTTACCATTGTAGACATTGGTCGTTGGAGGCTTCTTCCATACGTCAGTGTTCGGACCAGCGGAGAGAGTGAAGCTGTTGGTGGACATGATGAGCTGATCTATGATGGCCAAGGAAGCGAAGCACTACGGGATATGTTCTTGAATGGACAGCGGACGTCCGTCGTCTTTGATGATGTGGTATTGGATTGTAAGTGTTTGTTCAATTGGTCTCAAGGTATTAGGACGAATCTTAATTGAGAAGCTGGCAGTGCGTGCCTTTTATAGACAGCGATCTACGGGTACGTGTTGTCTGTAAGGTTTCTAGTGAGACAACAAGTAGGAGAGCGTGTGAGAATCAAGTCGACCTGGGCTGCTCCGCATCGGGGACGCACTACGAAGCACCAGGCGTATTAGTTGCCAATCAAGGCATTTCCAGCATAGCTGGACAATGCAACGGTCTCGTGGGCCGAGATCCCGGGCTTATGAATACTTGATCTGATGACGAAAAGAATTCAGATCTTGACAGATGGCGACATCACGGCGCAGGAGAAGACATCCAAGGTGAGTCGAATCAGTCCCACAATCCGGGGCAAAGGGGTGCGAAGGTCGCGGGATGGGGGGGACCAACCAACAGCACAGTTCGGCTGATGTCCGGTAAAATGGAGACTCCGCAAGTGGAGGGTGTAGGTACCTATCTGTCGTCTTCTTCCCCCATTCTATTGCAAAGAGACCGTAAATCAGCAACTTCCACGAACGGCGTAACTCTATTTGAAGAGAAGCAACCAGGGAAAATATGTTCGTCAATTAGAGTTGACTCTGGGCTCCGAAACGCCAGACATCATCAGTGACTTGAATTAGTGCCATTCAAAACCATGGCAAAATGTCTGAATTGCCTTTTGCCCAAAGAGGAGAAAGAATCAGCCAATAAATCCGCTATTGAGCTAACTAAATAAGGAAAAAGTGCCAGCTGCGTGCAAGAACGGCTACAGACGCTTGCTTAGCTGAGAA
Organism: Colletotrichum sansevieriae; assembly: GCA_026260285.1. Lineage (NCBI taxonomy): Eukaryota > Fungi > Ascomycota > Sordariomycetes > Glomerellales > Glomerellaceae > Colletotrichum > Colletotrichum sansevieriae. The sequence continues at coordinate 10,077 of JAOQIF010000405.1, forward strand.
AAGACCCAAAAAAATCATGTTTTCCAGCCAGCAATTGCTGTCGAGGGCGATTCGAACCGTGGGCCAAAGGAGCACAAAAGTCTAAGTGGACCCTTTCCCCTTTTGGAGGCACCTGGACCGTGACTCAGTATCTACAGCACCCCAAATATCCGACCTTCTGCAACCGCTTGGTTTGCTGCTCCCCAAAGGCAAGGCGCACACCCCCCCGCTCGACCATCTCGTCGCCAACCCCACAAATTCTTCGTTTTCTGCTTCAATCTTCTCGACGACCAGTATCAGTCTGCAGCAACCATCTGCTCTGCAACGGAGCGCGCTTACACACCCCCGTACCCTTATTTGCTATCGTCTATCGTCTCCAGAATCAGCTGCGTCACCGGCCGCGCAGATATAGCACGCAGAAGACCGCGTCTTCGACCACCGAGCACACCTCCTGTTCGAGGCGGGCTGCGCCTGCCCGAAGGCAGAAAAGGAAGTATAGGAGAAGGGGATGACAGATACCAAATAGCTTTGCCTCCGCTTTCAGCCAAGTAACAATTCGCGACTGTCGCGAAAACTACCGTGTCTTCGGCAAGCCTGTGATTGACCGATCTTCTACTCAATCATCCGCATACACTCGACGGGCATTCCCATCGCCAAGATGTCGTCCTTCCTCACACCTACCAAGAAATCGCAAAAGCCCCCGAACAAGGCCAAGCCTTTTCAACCTCCGAACCGCATTCGAGCCATTCGCGAGCAGGCCGAACGCCAGCAAGCCAACGCCGCTGCCGCCGCCGCCAATGCTGCTGCCCAGGCCCAGCTGAACCGCTCTCGAGCCCCGACAGTCGCCGTCTCCAAGGGTCCACAATGTCCGAACAAGGCATGCGTCAAGCCGAAAGTTGTCGATGGAGTGTGCCAGACCTGTGGTCGAGTTGCCGACGACAGCAACATTGTGGCCGAGGTTCAGTTTGGTGAAACGTCCTCTGGTGCTGCCATGGTTCAAGGAAGCTACATTGCTGCCGACCAGGCTGGTGTCCGAACCATGGGCCCTGCCTTCCGCCGAGTCGGAGGCTCCGACGATCGAGAGAAGTCCATTCGTGAAGCCCGCTCCCTGATGCAGGGTTATGCCCAGCAGTTGAATCTCGGGGAGAGCACCGTCAATACTGCCGTTCAAGTCTTCAAGCTTGCCTCGCAGGCCAACTTTGTCCAAGGTCGCACGCTTGTCATGGTCGCCGCTGTGTGCTTGTACACAGCCTGTCGAACCGAGCGCCCCTGCAAGATCATGCTCATTGACCTCGCTGATCTGACCCAGATCAACGTCTTCAAGCTTGGCCGAGCCTTCAAGGCATTGAACAAGGTCGTCTATGTCTTTGGCAACGGCGAGGCCCCGGTCTTCCCTGAGGACATTATCTACCGCTTTGCTTCTAAGCTGGAGTTTAAGCACATGACCAACAGGGTTGCAGAAGACGCTGTCCGCTTGGTGGCTCGCATGAAGCAGGACTGGATCGTCATGGGACGCCGACCTTCCGGTATCTGCGGTGCCTGTCTTCTAATGGCCGCTAGAATGCACAACTTCCGCCGAACCGTACGAGAAGTCGTCTACATTGTCAAAGTCACGAACCACACCATTCAAGAGCGTCTGCAGGAGTTCAACGTAACGGAAGCGAGCAAAATGACGGTGGAGGATTTCTTGGCCCACGACTTTGGTTCCAGCTCGCACGATCCCCCTTCCTTCTACAGGAACACTGAAGCCTGGAAGAAGAAACAGGAAGAGCTGGGCAAGAAACGCAAGCGGACAGCCACAGATGACGGCGGTACCGCTAGAACTACGCCGGCGACCTTACCTCCGCCTCCCGATCTGTCATCAGCCCCTCCTGTTGAGTACCGCCGTGACAAGGACGGCTTCATCATTCCCCCAGTCCCTTCCAAGATCCAGCAGGACGAGCCTGCCCTCCGAGACGCTAGCAGTACTCAACATCTGGAAACTCTTGCCGAAGAGTTTGGTGATGCTGATAACGCGAACGGGGAGGCTTCGCAAGCAGATCCGGCGGCAAAAAAAACTCGGCAAGCCAAACCTCAGCTACCTATTAATGAAGAGTGGGAAGAGGACGAGGCAGAAATGGAGGAAGAAATTTCAGAGATCATGAACGACCCAGAGACGTACGAACATGCCAAAGCCTTCAGCAACGCCGAACAACGAGCCCGCATCCACTCCATCTGGGCGCTGCAGCAGCAACCCGACAAGGCAGTGTCGATGGCTCCCGAGGTGGGAGAAGACGAGTTCGCGGACGACCCTGAGGTACTGAACTGTGTGCTGTCTCCCGAGGAGGTCAAGATCAAGGAGCTTCTATGGGTCAACGAGAATAAAGACTGGCTGCGCCAGTCTCAAGAACGCCTGTTCCGCAAGAAGCTCGACCAACAGAAGCAGAAGCCGCAACGAAAGCGCAAGAAGCGGCCTCGTATTGGCGAGGGCCAGACGTCTCCAGCCAGCACACCCGGAGAGGCCGCAGTCAATGTCATGAAGGAGCGAGGTTTCTCCAAGCGCATCAATTACGATGCCATCCGGCAAATGTTCGACGTCCAAGACCGCGGAGACCCGGGGTCCAGGCCCGAGAGTGAAGCTGCCAGCCGTCCCACTAGCAAGGCGCCTAGTGTGATGAATGACCCCATCGCGGATGATGAGGACGATCATATCGGCGGAGACGAGATGGACGAGCACCAGGACGATGAATTTGGAGGTGGTGACTACGACGACATGGGCGACGAGTCACACGTGTACGACGAAGACGAGGATCCAGGGATGGACGACGATGACGACAACGACGACTTTGGTTTGGGTGACGACGACGAGTAGTGATCGCGGCGCACCTTTTCTCATCGTTGCAAGTATTTCTAACTAAGCATTTGGCTCATGGCGAACGTATTTTTATCGGGATAAGAGGTCTGCTTACGTTTAGATACCCACTTACTCAGCTCATGGCCTTGGCCTGTCACTCGACAACACTGCGATTAAATGTATTCTACAGATAGAAGGCATAGACCGGGTAACTGCAGACACACAGTCATTTCATCATATTAGTTCTATGTGGCTAGCCATCATTGCCACAAAACAAATGTGCCATCCTGTGAACACCGTAACCCCTGGAAAAGTACAAAAAAAGAGGGGAAAAAGGCGATAGCCATGGGTATGCCGGAAACATGCGCAGCCATCCAGCGCTACTAAGCCCGAGAAGCGATTAAAGTAATCAGAAGTCGTCATCAGCATTATCCCACCTCTTGCCCAGTTTCCTCATCTTCTTCGGGCTCACCGTACTTCCTGTGCTGGCAGCGCTCTCGTTACTAACGCGAAGCCCCTCCATCGTCTTACCCAGGTTTTTGAGCGAACCGCTGCCGTCTTTCTTGTGGCCGCCAAAGTCCTCCCGCTCCCGGAGCGGCTTGCGTTTGGTTGGGCTGCGTCCGGCGAGCTCGCGCTTGAGGATCTCGTTCTCGCGGCGCAGTCTCTCGTTCTCCTGCTCCAGGTCCTCAATGAGCAGGTTCTCCTTGTCTTCGCCGCAGTCGTTATCTTCCGCAATGGTGACACCGAGGCCCTTCTCGAAGAGCTCCATCTTGCGATCCCAGTGTTCTTCGCCCCTCTCTTGCTCGGCGGCAAGGGTAGCCTTCCATCGAGCGAGTTCGAGCTCGAAACGAGCATCGAATTCGGCCATGCAGTCCTCGCGCACTATCTGCTCGACCTCTAGAAGGCGGTCCTCCATGCTGAGGAGATGGGCCTCGGCAGTGACGCGAGCCTCGCGCTCGTGGTCGAGCTCAATGTGGAGGTTCGTTATCTCCTCCTGCATGCGAGCAATTTCGAGAGCCGCATGCTCCATCAGGACTCTATCTCCGTTGTCAGAGCCAGGGGAGAAGTTGCGGTGTGCGCCGGAGCCATGGCCGAAATAGCCGCGTCGCTGGGGAGGAGGATAGTCCGGGGACGTAAGAGGTGGCGATGTATGCGATGTAGAAGGTGTCTCTGCGAGTATGGTCGAGCTAATGCTGGGGATGCGAGGGACGGTGACTTCTCTGGCCAGCGCGCTATATCTCAGGATTTGAGAGGTTGCGTTAAGATCTCCGTGTGGATCTGCAGTTACGATCATGACGCCTCGTTGCGGGTTGCGACGGACTGCAACGCCAGATGAGGAGGTCGAGAAGGAGTTTGAGAAGAGAAGCTCTGTCATCTTGCACTGGCGGAACGGCATCATGCTGGGCTGAATGGAAATGTTAGAACAACACTTTGATCAGCTCTCATGAGGACAACGCACCTTGCTGTTGCTTCCCAGACTGCTCTGCGCCTGAAGACACTGGCCCAGGTACATGAGACTCTCATTTATTTTGCCGGCCTCGGCGAGCGTGGCGCCCTGCGTCTTGGCATCACGAGCGCGTTCGCTGCCGGCTAAATCAACGATGGTAAGGGCGTTGCCTGCCCAGCTACGGTCACGTCTAGAGCGCTTCTTCACTTCGACGCAGAAGAATCCGTGGCTTCGAGATGAGACGCTGTTGCTGCCGGTTCCGGCCACCTGACGCTCGTGCAGACCGGCTTCTAGCACCATGATGGCCTCCCCCATGTTGGTGCAGGCGATTTTTTTCAACCCGGCAACCACCTTCCTATCGGCTGATTGCTCTGTTGACTTGAAGAGCAGGGGTCGGCGGCGGTACTCTTTTGTGGCATTAGACTTGATTGGCGGGGTGAGCAGGTCGTAAATCTTGTCGTTGTAGACCTCGTACATGGACAGAACGACGGCGTAGTCGGCATCGGGGTCGGAGGAGACGTTGACAGCGCTGATGTCGGGGGCTTGCGGGAGGTTCGAGGGTCGCTGGAGCGCTCTTCGGGGGGTCGGGGGGTAGTATTCGCCCTTTATCTGAGTTTTAGCATTTGTCTTTATCTGCGAAGCTGTCGTCATGATCATAAAGTGTGTTTGAGCGTCGTGTTGATGCTCGCAGGGCTCGGCTGGCATCGCTATGGAGGCATGCAGGCGCTTGCGGCGCGGAAGGCTGGGAGTCGAAGGTACCAGTCGCACTCCGCCCATACCCATCGGTGCTTGCTGCTGCTCCAGCTGCTTGATTTGACGCGTAGTGACAAACGAAAAGGAATCGATGTAAATAGACGGGGTTCCTACAATCATGGGCGTTCCTGCTCTTGAACCTCCTCCGCGTGACGAGCCAAAATCGGAAAAGACGGTCTCGAGAAAGTATGGGGCTGACATGATGGTTGCATCGGAGTTGTCGGCGGCTTGAAGGGAGCCTTCGAGGCTCGGAGAGTCGTACATGTTGGAGCCGATGGATCGGAAGACGACGTCGAGTGCGAGCTGGGTCATGCCTCGTTGTGTTTTCGAGCCGAGGATAGTATGAGACTGCATTTGGCAATATAAGTCGTTTGTTTACACGAGGAGCTGAGGGAAACGGGCTGGCTGACCTTTCCGGAGCCGGTAACTCCTAGAGTCGCGATCAAGGCATCGGTTCCGTGACCTCCATGGGGAGCGAGGACGCCCTCGACGAGAGACGCGATTCCCGTAGAGTGGAAGACATCGAGTTGTGTGGCCTCCTCTTCGAAGACCTTTGTGAAGGCGAACTTTTCGGTCGAGCGTTTGCGGTCGTTTGGCGGATTAAGAGTGATGTGTGCCGGATGGGAGCCGTCGGAGGGCTCTTCGACGCTGAGGAATCTGTCGGACGAGGCGGCGCCGGCTGGGGGCGGTCGCAGGCGCAGGTAGACCTGGAAGAGATTTGCGGAGGACTTGTTTGAGGATGCTGAGGAGTCCATCGCGCCGTAGTAATTGGCTGGCCGTAACGAAGACTCGAACCGAACTTTGCGTGTATTTGTGCGTGTCTCTGTGTGGTAAGTAATGCTGTTCCTTTGGTGAGACTCGTTTTTCGTGATGGAGCCGGGAGGTTGAATTGGGCTGGATCGCTAGACGCGAATGTTCATGAGCTCTGAAGTCGGGTTGCGGAATCCTTGTTTACGACGGTGGCCGGGCAACGAATGATAAGATAAGCGAGGCAGCTTGTCCGATAAGGGATAAACGGAAGGGTGATGGGCCGTGCTCATTTTCTTCAGGTTGTCCCCCGCTGAGACACAGCTCCGAGTGGGGCTTGTGCCCAGGCGGTGTGGCGCCGGGTCCGACCGAAGGAACAGGGCGAGGGGACCTGGCCTCTCGGATTCAACCTCACCTCCATTAGATTTTGGCGCCTTTGAGCCGGCTATCCTCTGGTGTGCTCGTGCTCTTTGGGTTTGACTTGCTTGTTACCTGTGTTCTGCTGCTTGGTCTGTGTACCTGTCTTCATCGTCTTCATCTCTATATAGCCTGCTGGTACGAGCCAGTCGTGAATCTGACCTCGAGTTGACGTGCCTCGAGTCTGTACTGGAATACCACGTAAATGAAAGGTATCTCTAATTATGGTTTTCTCTGGAATGATGCCTTTGCCTGCAAATTTCTGCAGGCAGACGCTTTTAACAACGTGCCTTAGGCTGCGAGCCGAATAGCCAGGCAATTCAGTAGCTCTGGCTTCAACCATCTTTTCCTAGTGACAGCATGGTTTCGTTGCTTCGGGTCGAGTCAGACCATTACAGCGTAGAGTCACAGTAGCAGAGACTACCGAACCATAAAACATCAAACAGACCTTTCGCACCTCGGTGATGCCCACTGGACCGGTGGTGTCACTGTCTTAACTCCGTAAGGAACCTCCGTCACTCAAAATCCTCACCCCCTTTTCGCGAAGCATACCCAAGCTCTAGCCTCTCCCTTCTTTTTTTTTCCTTTTGGCCTTTTGCCTTGTCCCTATTTTCCCCGCCTTGATGATTGCCCCAGTTGCGCTCAGCTGCGGTCCGGCCCCGTCTTCGCTCCTCCGCCTGAGGAAGTAGGTAATACTTGAAGCCTACGTAGGCCAAACAGCAGCAACGTCTTTGGGAGCAGAAGCTCGCGGTCAGAAGTGACTCAAATCTCGGACACACAGACAGCTCAGAGCGTAGAGATTGGACGAGGGAAACTACGGTATGCCCGAAATGCTCTAATGCTCCGTTGCAGCAGGATGCCATTTAATGAGTTGGCCTTTCTTGACTTGCCCGTTGACCCTGTCTCTGCCCCTCGCTCAACTCTTCCAGCAGCTGCGGGATGCCCCTCGATGTGCCAAGCCGAGGCGAATCAGGAGACCGCCTACCTGATTCGCATATCGAGCCGTACGAGGCGTTCCATATGCGAGATAGGCAGGCAAGCGGTGGACCACGATGGAGCCGTTGACGCCGTGGAGGGGCTCGTTACTGCAGTCCAATGCGAGCGAGGAATGAGCTTGTCTTGTCCGTGAAAAAGTGAGGACGAACGTGGAATGCGAGATTCGAAGCCGTGAGGTCCACATGCTGCGCCTCCTATGATCGCTGTAGCCGCTTTTGTTCATAAACGGCGACCAGACCAGACGGTGAGCGTGAGTTACTGAAGTACACGACCATCTCCCTTATCTGTACTGGCCGATGATGCTGGATATGCAGAATTTAAATCAGAGTCACCGTATGATGGCATGGTAGTCAAACAAGAGATGCTCTGCGGATCACGAGCAATCTCAGATATTAAACCTGGCGCAAGGGAGGCATGATCTGCCTGTCCCCATCTCGATTCAGACCATGTCAGCGGCTAACGACACCGAGGAGGGGGGAGAGGAGTTTAGCATTGAAGAAGAATGAGGTGATACGATTACGGACAGCCCAACAGCCCACGAGGAGGGGCAGAACACGGCCTTCCACCATGATGAAGTCGAGCACCGGCTCAGGGGGGTTGTCTTGCAGCCAAGCTCAGGGTATTCCTCCGCACTCCACAGCATCAATCCACTAATGGCGGTGCTTCTCCAGTGCATTTTTCAAGTGAATGCAGGCCATCTGTAGGGGGGCGCCAGGGGTCTGTAGGCGCAAAAAGGCGGTGACGGTGCGCGCGATCTGGCTAGCGCCGCCTCGCTACCCACACTGTTCCCTGCTCTAGCGACCCCACAATAACGGGTACAACCTAATCTAAATGGGGTTTTTTAAAAAAAAAAAAAAAAAAAAAAAAAAGGACGACGAAAAAAAGTTTGGGGGCACCTATAATGGACCAGGGAAGGAAAAAAATAAAAAAAATAAAAAAGCGATTGGATGTGGAGACGCCCGACCCCCGGGAGCCATATTATTTTCGGAATCCTGTGTACCTCTTGCTCCCGTCCCTCGCTTTTCCCTTTCCCTCTCCTCAATCACCAACCCAATCCAAAACCACCAGACAACGAAGTCGCCCTCAACACAACTATTCGAAAGAACATTCAGATACACACACCAAACTTCGTCGAGATCATGTCGTCCGCTTTCGCTGAGCTGTAAACGCCCACTGCGGGGGCGCCTGATCGAGCCGCCTCTGCAGTCCAGCAGCCCATCGAGACATTCAATCCTCTCTGCTTTCGACGAAGTTCAAAACAGGCTTTCACTGTCCAGAGCCCTCTGAGGGACGGCTCTGGCCCATTGACGGAAGTTTGCATCTGATTTCAACCCGAATCGTCCACATCTGCCCGCTATTCACTGGGGCCTACAGCACGCCCATCCGCAAAACAAAATCCGTTACCCTCCCTCACGATATCGCGACCTACCACTTCCTCCAGACCGCTCCTCGCCCTACGAGAAGACATACAGAGCATACATTTATACCAAGAGAACAAGATAAAACAGAGCGTACTTGTCTCTCCCTCCAATTCGACTCGGAACGGCACCTTGCCGCCTATTCCAGACCGCACGCCACACTTTTCAAATACCACCCTACCCAGTTTTAACCCTTGCATAACCACAATGTCCCGCAACGTTCGCAACAAGTCCTCTGCGGCCTCCCGCAAGCTTGCAAAGCGTCGAGACTCGATTACATCTTCTTCGTCATTCAATCTCTCAGACGATGATGGCTATTCCGCAGTCGAAGATATTAGCGACTCTTCCGATGACGATGAGGAGGATGTAGTTGCGGCCGAGGAGGATCACATCCTGCACGAGGTGCTGCCACCCAGCATATCGAGCTCTCCTCGGCCGTCCATTGTCCAAAAAGAAGAGGACGGTGACGACGACGATGATGATGACCAAGAAGAAGAGGAAGAGGGCGCTGCTGACGTTGAAGACGACGCTAGCTGGGACGGCATCATGTCTGAGGTCGACGAGAGTGCAGCCTCTGACAATCACTACCGCCACCACCATCATAGCTCTGAGCCCGTGGAGCGTCATGTCCGGTTCGATGTCCCGTCAAGTGATTCCGATTCAACCGACACTGAGGATGATCATGCCGACTTTTTTCCTGACATCTTTGTGGACCAGAGTTCCCTCGATCCGGCCTTCCGCCGTGAGATCGAGAATGATGATGAAAATGACGAGTCCGAGAACTCCAATTCTTTCTGGGATTACCATGGAGACTACCACGGTGCTTACGAGTACGCCCCTGACGCTGACTCGGACATTGAGGATGTCATCCAGGAGCTTGGTGACGACGACACTCCTATTGCTACCCCCATGACCATGGGCGAAGTCTCCGAAGTGCCCACTCCAGTCGCAGCTTTCGAGGAAACTCAGGAGCTGGACGGCTACGAGAGTGAGTTTGTGCCTCGTGATGCCAAGTTGCGTGAGAAGATAGTAATTGCTGACCCGTCGTACCAGCTGATGGTGACACCACCGAGGAAGATGAGCCTGAGCCTGTTGTCCGGCGCAAGATTAAGCGCCCCGATCAGATCGCCGATCAGTGGGATGATTCCGATACGGAGCACCCCGTTAAAGGCGAGCGTGGGCAGCCGCGAGTCGGCCGCTTTAACCTCGATAACTCTGAGCGCAAGCCCATAGCTGTCTTGAACCCCATCACTAGAAAGATGATGATCTTCACTCCCCACCGCCGCCGCCATCTTGACTTGTCTCCGGAGCAGTTCAACTTCTCATACCTGGCTCCCATTGACGAGAACCAAAACTCGCCCATGCTCAGCAACTCTGCCCAGATCATGATGAGCGCCATGTTCTCATCCAACACTTTCGGTGACTATCTCAACACCCAAGCCATGGGTCCCGCCGAGGCTTTCTTCCCCTTCCAATCGGAGCCCAACACCGCCGACGAAAGCTCGTCAGTAGAAATCGAGGAAGAAGAGGATGACGAGATCGAGCGAAGCCTCGACATCAATGACTTTATCGAGTTCGACGATACCCGCTCTTTGGAGGGAGACGAGGAGAACCAGTGGGACGGCGACCCCGTGAACACAGCCCCTACTGGTCGACCCCGAAGCTCGAGCGATATCGACCTGCACTCTCACATCAACGCAAACAACGTGGGAGCCTTCCGTCGCGACCAAATCAACCAACGTCTCATCCTGAGCGACAAGGCGACCCAGGACTCGCTCGCCCTCAGCAGTCCCTACAACTACACCGCTCTCCGCGGTCTCAAGTCCGATCGTTTCGAGACGGCGGCCGTCCCTCTCACCCCTCTGCGGCGCTCCAAGAAGCAGATGCGCGATCTTGCGCGCAGCCCCCTCGAATCCATGTCCCAGAAGCGCAAGGCGTCCAGCGAGATCCCCATGGGTCACAAGCGCCAGCGCAGCATCTCGGACGTCAACCTACTGCGCATCTAGGACGAAGCGTCAGTGCTTGACCTGCCCGAAATATAACGGTTGAGGATGGCGTGGCATGATGCTCGCGATAGGGCAACTGCCATCCCTGGCCTCATATACTTGACACACTGTCTTTTTTTTTTCCTTGTTTTCTTATACTATCACATCATCTCTGAATGATAAAAGGCCCGTCGATGAAAGGAAAGACGGTAGATAAAAGTTACACATAGCGATGGTACCGATAGCGGACCGCGTTAGATGTGGACATGTCGTATGATTTGATGGGGTTGAAGAAATTCCTCCATCACACATGAACGACATGCAGCGCTTGACAATGCATCATTTCCTATAGTTCTCAATGGAAAAATCATGATACTCAAAAACCAATCTCGTCTTGTATCACACCTGCTGCTGCTCCTGCACTGAAGCAATGGCAATTGATTTTTGGATGATTGATATGTTTTCCGACTGATTCGTATAGAAAAGCACAATATGTACTTATATGATACATCTGCCTGTCGTCTTCGTCCCTGTCCCCAAAGCCTGCCCGAGAGTCTTCTGCCATTAGTCTTCAAATGAGTTCGTTAAAGAGAGTCTCATTTAAGTCCCGATCAGCTTTACGCAGCAATAGCATTGTTGAAAGACGTCTCAATCTGACCAACCAAAGTTTGCGCCGCCCCCTGCAGTGCTTCGGGCACGTTCTCGATGACGGCCGCGCTCTTCTCCTGCTTGAGGTTGAGGAGGATGATGGGGCTCAGGAGTAGTTTGTCGAACTTGGGCTTGGCGTCGACGACATCGGTCCGGGTGGTATTGGTGCCTGTCGCGAGTTTTTGGGTTGATTGCGCGACCGTGATGGCCTCGATGGCGTTCAGGGGCCCCGAGTCCTCGGCGACCTTTGTGGCTTCATTTATCTTAATGAGGAGCTTGGTGGAACCGATGATGATCGGGATCATGCCGAAGAGGCCGCCATCCCAGGCCGCAACGGTGTCTCCTAGCTCCGTGTTTGAGGTGACGATTTCGTCCATGGCGGCCACGATTGCGGCGCCGTCGGCCAGTATGGAGGTAGCGAAGGGGGCAAGGAGATAGAACTTGAGCATGTTGGCGATTGACGGGGAAGGCAGACCGAGTTGGGATCTATTTTTACCGTAGTAAGGCTTGATTTTGGATATAGACGATCAAGGCTGATCTTCTCATCACTTCGGCTGGTCTGGAAGGGCCTGTCTTATACTCCCTCGCCCTGCGAGCTCATCCCAGAATGAATCGCCAGTCGGCCATCTTCTCTGAACTAGAATGCTAGTCCAATGGATCCTCCGCCTATCACAACTCTCGTTCGATTCGTAACCCGCCATCGATGTTATGGTTTCCCCGCAATCCACATCGAGCAGGAGCAAACAAGACAGCAGCAGGCCCGTCTAGGCGGAGGCGCGACGTGTGATCGCGCGGCCCGGAAGTTGCAAGAATTCACATGTCCTCGGCCGAGAAGTTGGCCTTACGGAACGATGAATCTGGGAAGAAACGCGGCGTAGATGCATCAGAAACATATGCTTGTTCCGTTGGGAACGAGCCTGAGAGTCCAAGCCGATGGAAAAGCAGGGGTTCTACCCCGGATTCTATCCTCAAATGTCAATTGCCCCCCTGAACCATCCCCGCTGATCACCGCCAACCCCTCATGCGAGGTTCCTGCCGATGTGATTGTCGACCTCATGAATTGGGTGCGCGAAACGCTTTCATTGGGCGAGTTGGATGAACGCCGGCGCCGGCACTGGCTCTTTTCGGGTGAGGTGGGAGCCTGCGAACGGGAGCTGAGAGTGGATGGACGTTATGGTTGGTGCGAGCCAGCGCCGATCTTCCCTTCTTGAACCTGATCCAATGGTTCCTCCGAGCTTTGAACGTCTGAAACGATTGGGCGCGTTGAATTGCGATGACAGACTTAAAAATCGACTGGCCTTCTGACAAAAACAAAGTATGTCTAATGGAGTTTGGAGTAATTGTAGCTGGTGAATTTTTCGTCGATTGTGACTCGTTTTTTTCTAGCGTATGCGCAAGGTTGTCCAATGGCGCGTAGGTATAATTCCCGAAACTTTGTATGTAGGGGTGAGAGTGGTGTTATCGTTCATCCAAAATGCTTGAGAATTGTATGAGTGCGTACGTCTGCCTGCCTGAAGACACCAATTGAATCTCTCACTGACATCGCTGGATCTTGGTTAGAATCGCCGATCCATGCTCCATGCTGGAAGGGCGGAGATCCGAGCGATTGGATGACACAAGGAAATTTTACGCAGATGCGAGCCTCAATCGAAGCTTACAAGCTGGTCAGGCCTATTTCACGTAATATGGTGCGCGTGTGGTTGCAACAAGTGAGCATTTGATGCCCTGAACATTGTCTTCATTAAGGTATCTTGAAAACAAATAGGAGACACCATCAACACAACTCCACAAACAAACTCTTAACCCTCCTCGGCATCCATGTTGTCGTGACGCCTCTTATGACCCTTGCCTCCCTTCATAGAAGAGCCGCCCCTCTTGCCCTTGGACTCCATCAGGTTCTTCATTTCCATTCTCGCATGTCTCTGGGCCTCCTCGACACGGTTCTGGAATACCATCACCTCGTCCTTCTGGGTTGGGTACTCCTCAAGCTTCTTTCCGAGTGCCGCTTCAATGCGTAGCCAGATCTCCAGGTCGTACTGAGTAACAAGACTTAGAGCAACACCCGACTTTCCAGCACGCGCCGTACGTCCGACGCGATGAACGTACGTTTTGCTGTCCTGGGGAAGATCGTGATTCAAGACTACATCAACCTTGGGAATATCCAGGCCACGAGCGGCAACGTCGGTTGCCACGAGAATGTCGCGAGAGCCCGTCTTGAACTTGTTCAAAGCACCCAAACGCGCCGACTGGTTCAATTGTCCGTGCAAGGGGATGGCGCCGAAGCCCAAAGTACGCAGCAAGATGGCCAGCCTTTGGGTCTCGACGACCGTCCTCGTGAAGATGACAATCTTTTGACCGACGTGCTCGTTGACGAGGTAGATGAGGTAGGTATCCTTGTGCGAGTGCGGAATGAAGAGGTAGTTTTGGAGAAGCGTTGAGACGGTCTGGTACTTGTCGGTGCTGACGCTGATGCGCACAGGGTCACGCAGACTGGCCCGTTGGAGGCTCTCGATCTTGGAGCTCATGGTGGCGGAGAAGAGGAAAGTGCGTCGCTCGCGGGGGATAAACTTGAGGATCTTGTCGATGCTAGGGCCGAAATCCATGTCCAACAACCTGTCGGCCTCGTCCATGACCAGGTATTTGAGCGACCTCAGGGAGAACCCCTTGGTCTTCTCGAGATGGTCTACTAGACGTCCGGGCGTTGCTACAACGATGTGAGGTTTCTTTCCCAAGGCAATCGCTTGCGCCACCATGTCCAAGCCGCCGACGATGACTGCTACGCGAAGGTTAATCAGGGAGCCCAGAGCTTCGAAGACACTGGCGGTCTGCGCGGCCAGTTCTCTTGTCGGGGCTAGGACGAGTCCGTAGAGGTTTTGAGGTTTCTGGAGAAGGTTTTGCAAGATCGGAAGTGCTGGTTCTCATGTCAGCGGTATTCGGTGGAGGAGGGCGACCAACTAGTCTGCCATGGGGCACCGAGTGAGCTCACCGAATGCGGCCGTTTTGCCGGAACCTGTTTGTGTCAACGATTGAGTCCACTTCACTACTGAACGTTTTGCAAATCAAACATACCTGTTTCTGCCAAGCCAATAATGTCGCGGTTATCGAGTGCGTGAGGAATCGATTGAGACTGAATTGGTGTCGGATGCTTATAGCCAAGCTGGTCGCAGGCGTCAACGAGGGACTCGACGATTCCCTGAATGATGGCAAATGTTAGCAAGAGTATGTGGAAGACGATAGGGAGCCTTGGAATACGCACGAGATCCTTAAAAGTCTTCTTGGCCACTTTGGTAGTGGTCGCATTGTCACCAGCTTCTGCTGCAGCTTCGGACGACTCGACGGACTCGGCGGGGAACGGCTCTCTCTTCTTTTCGCCGGCAACCTTGACCGAAGGTCCGTCGTGCGTGATCTTGCGTTTCTTGAGGACTCCCATATTCGGTTCGGTCTCCAGAGTCGGGAAAGGAGGGAAGGTTGGGTCAAGTCGATTGCGTGTCACAGCGCTTTGCTGAAGATCAGATTCGCAGGCGGTAATGCTCACCTTGCCAAAATTGTCCCCGCAGCCCCGCTAAAACGTTTCGACATGCTCGTTCTGCCACAAAGGCGGTGTGACTTGGTCGGGCGGTGGCGACATAGATAGTCTCGTGATTGGCTGAATGTCCACTTAGAGAGGGGCTGAAAATGGCAGAAAATTCATGGTACCTTTTGGCAGCCAAAAAGAAAAAAAAAAAAAAAAAAAAAAAATCAGTTTGGGAGCAAGGTGTTCGCCGAACACCATCACCAAGGCCCTATCACCCCCGAAACCGATATCAGCAATTCGCCCAAGATGGCCAAACCAAGACAGAAAAAGAGAACGCACGTCGGTGCCAATAATCCTCAAAGACAGACCGAGAACAATGCCGTCAGAAGCCCCAAGTCGTTTGTGGTGAGAATTGGCGCGGGGCTGGTTGGACCCTCAGTCTCTCAGCTGGCCGCCGATATCCGTCGCGTTCTGGAGCCGAACACTGCATCCAGACTCAGGGAGCGCCGCGCCAACAGACTCAAGGACTATATCGTTATGACTGGTCCCTTGGGTGTAACCCATCTTATTCTGCTATCACGTTCCGAGAGCGGCAACGTCAACCTTCGTCTGGCACTCACGCCTCGCGGCCCGACTTTCAACTTCCGAGTCGAAAGATACTCTCTGTCCAAGGATGTCCAGAAGGCGCAGAGGCGACCGAAGGGAAGCGCAAAGGAGCAGCTTGCGCCACCACT
Organism: Colletotrichum sansevieriae; assembly: GCA_026260285.1. Lineage (NCBI taxonomy): Eukaryota > Fungi > Ascomycota > Sordariomycetes > Glomerellales > Glomerellaceae > Colletotrichum > Colletotrichum sansevieriae. Next base: position 25,548 of record JAOQIF010000405.1, read on the forward strand.
GGTAAGTGCTGCCCATGCGCCATCTCCCAGCAGAACAACTATCTAATAATACCAGCTGGTCATGAACAACTTCCACTCCCCAGACTCTGACGCCAAGTCTAAAGTCCCGAAACACCTCGAATCCCTCGCGACATCCGTCTTCCAATCTCTGATCCCTCCCATCAACCCCACAGCCACTCCTCTTAAGAACATCCGCCGGGTCTTACTCCTGAACCGCGAACAAGATCCTGAGAACCAAGGCTCCTTCATCCTCAACTTTAGACATTATGCCATTACAACACGCGCTACCGGTATTTCGAGACCTCTGCGAAGACTCGACAGAGCCGAGAAGCTGTTGGCTTCCAAGGTTGGCAAGAAGGGTGGCGTACCGAACCTGGGCAAGCTCGAGGACATTGCCGACTTCATGATCGGCGGTGAGGACGGCGAGGGCTACATGACGGACGCCACCAGCGGTAGCGAAGTTGACACAGACGCCGAGATCGAGGTTCTGGAGCCGACGGCTAAGAAGATCGCTAAGCAACGCACCGCCCCGGTCGAGGACGAGGCCGCCGACAACGCCGACGCTGTCGAGAAGCGCGCCGTCAAGCTGGTTGAGCTGGGTCCGCGTATGCGCCTGCGCTTGACTAAGGTCGAGGATGGATTGTGCTCTGGCAAGGTCATGTGGCACGAGTACGTGCACAAGACGAAGGAGGAGGTGAAAGAGCTCGAGCAGCGGTGGCAGAAGAGGAATCAGGAGAAGGAGGCCAGGAGGAAACAACAGAGGGAAAATGTTGAGAAGAAAAAGAAGGCCAAGGCTGAGCAAGGTGGTAAGGCCGGGGGCGAAGATAGCGACGTTGACATGGAGTACGATGAGGAGTTCGATAGCGAGGGTCTGGCGGGTGATGCGGAGTACAAGGTTAACGAGGACATGGAAAATGCCGGCGAGTGGGAGGATGAGGAAGACGAGATCGCGAAGAAGTGAGAGAGCGCGAACAAAAGGGCTGAAGAAAACCCGGATAGATAATACCCAGTAAAAGGCTCACCGGCCGACTGTGACAATGCCAAGTTATATCTTCGAGATGCATTTCTGTGTTGCCTGACCTGACTACCCATCAACGAGATGTTTTCTGAATCGGATACTAAATGATGTCGAGGATATCTGAGCCCTTCAGTGGTCAGCCCGCACACCACTCCCGCACACCACTGTGCCAAAGTTGCGACACTTACGCTGCATCCTCATCCCGAAATGGTTCTGCCGCACCGCCATCAATGTAAGCCGGCGGTAGATTTTATAAGCGTGGGACCTTCCCGGCGCAATATAGCAGCTAAACCCCGCCTGCTGGTCTGCTTGCTAAGAATGCACAACCACGCATAACGACTCTACGATGTATAGAAGCCATACCCCGATCCAAACTGAGCAGCGGACTTGGTCTTAAAACGGTGGTCTAGCATCGGGCATACGAGAAGTTGGGCATATAGCTTGGGTAGTTGTTGATACCGGGCAAGCGATGCTGCCCTTGCCGCTAGACCACCTCTTGCAGAAACACCTGCGATTATTACCCTGGCAGGGTTGAAGTTTAAGCCTTCGAAGTGGTTGATAACCCAGATAATAGAGCTATAGGACTCTTCCACGGGCGTCTGGCGGGAGTGTTCTGGCGCTAGACTTTGATTGATGCTGAACACTTTAGTACCGACGTCTTTCGCAGAGTTGGCTACGGCGGCCAGACTGAAGTAAGGCGCGCCAATGATCATGCTGCCGCCGTGAAGAAATGCGATGCCTGGCTTGCGGCCGTTGGGCTTCGTGATGAAATTTGGCTTAAGGATGATTACTGGTATGCCTCCGAGAAGTCCGAAGCTCCTCAACCGTGATCGCTGGATGATAGCGCACAGATGTGATTCGGGCTGCTTCGAACCACTGGCCTTATTATCTTTCTGTAGCTGGAGCAGTTGATCGTATGTGAATGGGATGGGAAGACGAATCCTGTTGAGGAGGGTTCTGATCATGTCTGGACGTGGGCTGCGCCATGTGGACCTCATGTTACGGACCAAACCAAAATGGGCGTCTCCCAATGATCTGAAAATACTGAACTAATACTGGACATTTCCTAAATCCGTTCTAAGGCTTGCTGATGTTTGTGTCTTTGCCCTGACCGAGCACCTGGCAAAACAACACCTTGGCACCGACAGTCCGCGCGATGAGAAGTGTGCTACGTCTAGGAATTTAGCGAATGACAAGCTTTGTTGACCCCAATTGAACATAAGTTCCAGCTAGACCTAGGCTAAAATGAATTCTCGAGCAGGGATTTCGGAATTACATATCTAAAATCCCGTGACATTCAAAATGTTATACTAAAAACGCATATCCGATTTCAAAAACAATCGTACCCAATGGTTGAAAGTGTTTTCTTGTTTAATCATTCGACAAATCAAATATCTGATCTCTGAACATACACAAAATGTGTCGCTGCATTTTGCGATTCCAATACTCTCAACTACATGGCGGCTGCATTTGCAGGAACGTAAGACCAACCTCTGCTCAGTCATCGAGAAAGCCATGCGTTCACTCAACCACGATGCTGAGTGTTTTGATAATGTCCCAATCAATGTTTGGGCCTTGGAAGTGTTTCCGTCCGCTGATAAACCAGAAGAGATCACGCCATCAAATAAGCCAACGAGGATGACGGAAGCACAGTTCATGGCTTCAATAGCCACTGAGAGAGTCGACGGCATAAAATGAAGACACCAGGCACGACCACCCAGAGAATGGAAAAGACACTGCACACGTAACTGAACCAGCCAAATTTCAATCAGTTGAGACGTAGAGACTTCTGACGGCCTTACATCAGTAACCCGCCTTGCAGAAGCACATAAGTGATGTTCAAAAACAGCAGTGCTAGGGTGACGATCGACTTGAAGACTGTGGTAGAAGCGAGGCACAGAAGACTGTAAAGATAGGCGAAAATGAGCGAGGCGATTTTGTTCGTAGAGGAAACCCGCGTCTGTCATCCACGTGGGCAAAGTATTCGGGGAAAAGGATGCCTTTCGTTTAGTTATTAGATAAAGCTAGAGCAACCATTCGTCGGGGCGACGCACGTCAGTGAGAGGGTGAGCAGACCGAGATATTCCAAAGATAAGAAAATTTTCAGGCCGCTTAAGTTATGCGTTGCGCTTGGACTTCTAACTGATATAAACGACGACAAAAGAGGCAAAAGTTGACAAAGTGACTTCGTCGTTGCCGGCTCTGGTTTTATCGTCAACTCTCGGTATGCTTATATGTATTGGCAAATATTAACGTTTGGTTGACAATATCGAGACTGGGCAACCGTGAGTTAGTGATGGCTGGAGAATCAGTCATGCACAACAGACTGAAAACAGACGAAGAGTAGTTGCAAGGTCAATGATCATCGTCAGACCCACGACTTTGAGGAACCCGGCTTCCTGGCTGCGGCATGTTCTCGCTTATGTGAATGGCTAAGAAGGCCTCAGACGAAGAACAATTACGCTTGGCTAAGTCAAAAGGCATGAAGATTACCTCCGTACGTACCTCTAATCGTATGCATTGCATTTGTGATACCTTTTACACACCTAATTTCCGCAGACTAACCGCTCGATCCCAAATCAGGCTGAATGAGAAATGACGTTCCCCAGTGTGTTTGTGCAGGCCGGTTGCAACAAATATGAGGATGAGGAAGCCAAATGTGGAGTTGTGCAAAGACAATTGTACCGTGATAGTGATTTTGTGGGATACAAAAATGACAGGAAGAACTAGCAGAGTTGGCATCGAGGAATGACCTGATTTAGATCCGCGCATGTTGATGTCCCTCTCACCTGTCACGAAAGCGGTGCCCACATATATTAAATAAGTCTGCCACTGAGTCCCCTCAAGATTAGCGTCCCAAAAGCCCATGACACCAGGAAGAGCTGTGGCAAATAGAGAAGTCCCTGAAAGTCTCTGAGTATTATTAGCCCGTGCCCTGAGTATTGAGAATTCTCGGGGCTGCTCGCGTCACGATCCGCGAAGCCAGAGTTGACATCCATCCTACTATGTGTCTGGTGAATCGTCTCTTTCTCGAGAACCTCGAGAACGCGATGATATAGCAGAAATAATGTTGACCGTCTGTAGACTGGAATGAAAAACGCTAGCAACTGTTCGAGTGGGCTGCTTATTGATCAGAGAAGGCAACAACATGTCCCAACAAACATGATTGTCGTCCGCCATACACAACATTTTGATTGAAATTAATCTGAACGAGCTTGTCAAGGGAAGTTAGCTCTGAAGCATAAGTATATCGGCATTGAAGGAGATCTTACAAGATAACAAATCCAGGAGTTGGTGGCCGAGGAGTCGAGACCTAAAGCCGAAATCCAATCGAACTGACGTTCGAGAACGTGGCCATGGCCTTTTGTTCAGAGAATGGCGTCGCTCAAGCTATTGAAAGGTTTTCGAGTCCTTGGAAGCAGTATCGTACTTGAGTAGTCTTTGATCTTTGTACTCAGCGATATCGGTTAAAATACGAATACTAGAATATCCGTCGGACTCCTTGCGGTTCCATCGAATGTGGTTTTAGCGAGATCGAAAACTAGATACACTGTCACGTAATGTAGAGTGGGTTACCCACTAGGGTAGACCTTCTCCCTTAGCGACCCCTGCCTATATAATTAGTCTCTCTAGTTATATTATACCTAGCTTTATAAAGAGATGTTTATTTACCTACTTTAAGTAGTTCTATATTTATTTATTATTTTATTATAAAGCCTAGCTCTTTATATAGTAATATAACCTCCCTTTTACTTTCTACTTTAATTAAATTTCTTCCTAGTAAACCCTTACTATAGCTATTTCATAATACAAGAAATCCGACCTCGAATATAATTATAAAGTCCAAGACCTTGGTTTTACCCTACTAATAATAGTAATAATAACCGCCTTTAAATAGGATTATTAGGTCCTAGGTAACTAAACTCCTATTCCCTTTTCGCCTAGTCGCTCTAGCTAAGATGCGTTTAATATCTCTACTACTTAAGGAGATTTAACCTCGAGTCTATATTATAAATAATATCTAACGATCTCTATACTATATACTAATAAGATAGTTTATCAATAACGGACTAATTAACTAAGAGACGCTTAAGGTCGCTTTATATCTAAAGCTATAGTTATAGCTATAGCTACTACTATAGTAGCTACTAAAGCAGACTCCTTAGGCCCTATAGGAGATATTATAATATTAATATCCTTGCTATCTAATATACCTATAATATCTATAGCGCTAGTTGCTTTAATATTATTAATAATCGCTACTACTTCGCAAGGCGTAACCTCTATTATAGCTTCTAGTTTAGCCCTATAAGTAACTTTAGCCCCTTTAAACGCGACTTCTATACTAGATTATATATATTCTAAACTAGTAGCTATAACTCCCCCTTAACCTCTATTAGTAACTACGCCCTCTTATTAGTTATTAGATTTAGACCCTCGCAGCCTATTTTATAAGACTAGAACCTAGCTAGATAGGGTAGAAGGGAAGAGTAGGTAGTTACTAACTAAGAAGGACCTAATTACCTCTTGCTTAATTAGCCCTATTAACTATATAAGTTACCCCCTTATCTTCCCTCTTTTAACCTCTCTTCTAACCTGTTATTTAACTTTAACCTCCTCTTACTATATAAACTTAAACGATATTATTAATATCTCCTCTACTTACTATATAAGACGAAGTTATTAAGGAACTATCTATATATATTATAGGAGCCTACTTAGAAGACGATATTAGTTCGCTACTATTAGTCTTATTAGTTTTATTACTCTTAGATATTCCTTTAAGTATCTAATAGTAATTAAGAGGTCTATCTAACTCTATATAATATTTAATATTATAATTAGATATTACTATAGACTTACCTTCCCTAATATCTAACTCCCTCTCGCTACTATATATAGATTTAATACCTATTACTACTTTAGGACTACCTGTCTTATCGCCTAGAGAGCCTCTTAACATCCTAAAGTTATATATTAGATATATAGCTAATACTACTATCTAACCAAAAATAATAATAAATAGCTTCCCACGAGGTACTGTATTAAGCTCTAGACCTAGCCTTTAAGTTCTAGATAAGCCTATTTAATTGAGGATTAGCCTAGCTATATATAACTCTTAGCTAATTATTAGTCTAGCGTTTCCTATTACTAGATAATAATACTTACTAGATACTAGTATTCTCTATATTCTTATAGACTTATAGGATAAAGGATAGTACTTATAATAGAAGTAATATATTACTAATAAGTAGGTTAATATAGCTATTAGCGCTCTATAGAGGCTATTACTTACTTAGTAGAAAAATATTAAGGATTTAGCTTAATATAATCTTAATAATAGTTCCTTTATAATCCTAGCTCCCTATTCTAACTAATTACTATAAGTAGTTAACTATATTATAAGAGGCTTAGAAGCTACTAAGGAGGAGTCTAAGCTAGAAGTATCCCCTCTAAAATACTATAAGGGTAAGGAGAGAGCTAACCCTTAATTATTATTATCCTATATATAATAACTTACTAACTCTATGCCTCTAGGATAGCTACTTATACCTAGATATTAGTTAGGTCCTATATAGATAAGGCCTTTTCTAGCTAATATATAACTAGTTACCTTTCCTCAGTTCTTCTCTTAGATACCCTTCCCTATATAAGCCTACCCTTAACTTATCTCTATCTATTTAAATCCTCTCTCTTACTATGTATCTACTCTCTAATAATTAGAGCGACTAGTTAATTATTATAATAATAAGTATCTTTCTTCTTCCTATTAAGAAGATTGTCCTTTTAGCTCTAGCTATAACTAGTAATAGCCACGTTTATATAACTTCTATTTAAATAAGGAAAACTTAAAGCTAGAGATCTTTATATATAATAGCTCGAAGATATTTATATTCTTATATATTAGTAAGATTAAATATCTTATAGACTTATATAGGTTTAAAACTATTACCTAAGCTATTAGTTATAATATCCTAATAAAGGAAATAAATAGTAGTAAGTAGTTTAATTTACTCCCTTACTATTAGCGCCTTAAGATAACCTCTAACTTAGACCTATAGAAGACCCTACTCTTAGAACGCTTCTAGAAGGATTATAGAGCTATACTTATGAAAGCTAATTAGCTTAATTATATATTTATAAATAAAGATATGTTACTATTACAAATATATATTAATAAGAAGACTTAGTTATATAATAAGGTAAGTAAATATAATAAGAATAGTTAATATTAATACCTTATATTAGGTATAGACCTAGCTCTAGGCGCCCTCGTCTACCTAAGTAGTTATAATACCCTCTAGGACCTTATATTATAGATTACTACTACGGAGTATACTATATAGGTAAGCTAGAAGTATAACTATAACCTCTAAGAGTAGATCTAAAGGTAACTAGATACTATAGATAATTATAATTATTATAGCTATAATAATTAACCTCATAAAGATCGTTAGAACTACTATAGCTAACGCTATAATAACTACTACTAGTATTACTATCGAGACTAGGACTATTTTTAAGACTAATACTAAGATTTGTAAAGAACAATAGCGGGTGCAGGATGCAGAGCCACGCTATCAGCAAAACGTCGGCGAGTCAGGGGCGAATAAATATACCTTAGAGAAAACTCTATAAGCGAAAAACTTAGAAGGTTAAGCAATAGTTCTAATATAATAATAGATATCTATATTTCAATATTCTAGCCTTTCCTAGTTTAGGCTTTTAGCTATATTATTTATAATTCTATTACTTCTACCTCGATTTGAGAAACTAGCGCTAGTTAGAATATCTAAAGCAAATTAGTAATAATATACTAACGATTTAGTAACGAAGTTTAATTATAATAAACTCCGGGCTAGGTATATAGAATATAACTAATAGGGTCTTAGCTAATAAGATACTAATCGTTTGCTAAGCCCTGAGATATAGGGAATATAGCGCGGATACTATGCTAGGGGAATAGATAACCCTAGTAATAATATAGCGGGAGGAATAACCCCGAGGGGTTAGGCTAGGTCCTAGCTAGCGCTAGACTAGGCAGACTACCCCTCGAGGGGCGAAAGGATAGCGAGTAGTAGCTAATAGGGTACCCCGCCTGGGACGCCCTGAGAAGCTAGTATCTCTAGTATCTTTACCTAGGCTATAGGGTTGCTATAGAAATAATAGGAGAGCCTTATAGAATAGATATATCTATAATAATAGTAGCACGAGGAATAGACTACTACCCTACTATGAGAACTTGCTAATCGCTTAGCGCTAAGATACTTATAGAGAGAATATAAAAAGCCCCTTATATATAACTACTATATTATAACTAAGGACTTTACTATAGACTAGGTTAGCAACTAGATCTAAGCGATTAAGGATAGAAACTAACTATATGCTAGCAATATACCGGAGCAGCAGGTCTAATAGGTACTCACGAAGATAAGCCCGTCCCTATAGACCTAGTAGCGATATTATAGAGCTAGGCTAGAAGGAGACCTAGCATAAGCTAACTTTATAGTATTTACTTGCTAATACTATATTAACCTCGAGCTTTAAGAGCGAAGGTACTACGAGAAGCTAGATAAGATAAGGCAGAAGGAGATATAGTTACTAATATAGTTCTTTACTAAATAGCTAGCGATATATTAGGACTTAGGTATAGTTAGTATAGAAGATAGTAAGGCTAAGGCCTATATATTATACTTCTAATTAGCCCTATTCTTATATAGGGAACTCGAGTATTAGAAAGTTAAGATATAGAGGCTAAGAGATATAGCTATAGAAGCTAAATACTTATAGGAGATATATTGCTAATAGGGTAGCGAACCTCTATAAAGCAAAAGTAAGAAATAGTATATAAGGGAAGAGTATAACCTAAGGGGGCCCCTAGTAGCGAGGTTAGGTTAAAAGACGGGCTAGCAGGGTTCTAGCTAGAAGATAACATAGGGTTCGTAAAGCCCGATGCCTTACTAATAGGTTAGTAGCATAACGCAGGGATCTAACTAGAACGGGTCTATATCTAGCCCTAGTATATAACCTATAATATCTAATTATATAGTATGCTTTAGCTATAAGCGAAAGGGGTATAAGAGGGTAGACTGCCCGGATGAATATATAAGACGAAGCGTAAATAAAACGCTAGTAGGATACTAAATACTCGCTAAGAAGGCGAGGATTAATATAATCTAATCCTTAAGAGTTAAGGAACTCGACTTGTTAGAAAACGAGTAAGCCGGGGGATTATATTAATAACCCCTATACCTAAATTAGAACTAGATATCCTCCTAAAGGGAGCTATTATAAAAGGATAGGCGATCGTTCTCTAGAATATTGCTAAATAAGAAGTAGTAGTAGATATAGATTCCTATTCCTAGGTTAATATTATTAGCAGCTAACTAGCTAAGTCCCTATAATTATAACCCGTAGTAGCTATTACCCCTATATTAGAAGGGTTTAATAGGTTATCTATAACGGGCTAGAATATATACTAGTTAATATTCTTCCTTATTAACTTAGGAGGAGAAGCGAGGAAGATATAGCAACTCTTTGCTAAAGCCCTCTAACCTAAGGGAGCAGGGGACCTTCTCCTATTATAATACTCTATAAGAAGAGAGGGTATTATAATTAATACCCGGATAAATACCTGGGAATATAAACGCTTTAGTATTGCTAAGCTATTAGTATTTATATAAGAGATCGTTAAGAATAGCTAGAAGGCTTACGTTATATATATATTAGGGAATATCGCCCCCTATAAGCTGCTAATAGGGGTTCTAGAAGAAGAAGATATCCTAGAGGGTAATATAGAGTTACTACTAGAACTATCTAGTGAATAAGTAACGTTTAATAAATAGTTAGCAAAGCAGTACCTAGTCCTAGAGGGTGCGGAATATACTATCGATTTAATTAAAGAGAAGAAACCCCTATATAGGCCTATCTACCTATTGAACGAGCATTAGTTAGAAGAACTTCGCTAATATATTGCTAATAACTAAGCAATAGGGCGGATCTAACCCTTAACTAGCGAGGCAGGCGCCCCTATCCTTTTTATACTAAAGAAAGATAGGTCCTTATGCCTTTATATGGATTATAGAGGCCTAAATAAGGTGATAATAAAGAACTAATATCTACTCCCTCTTATTAGCAAACTATTAGATAGGCTTCGGGGAGCGAAATAGATCTTGAAAATCGATATTCGAGATATATACTACTATATTCATATTAAGCTAGAGGATCGCTAGAAAACGGCGTTTAGGATATATTATAGGTACTTTAAATATACTATTATGCTATTTAGACTTACGAACGCCCTAGCTATATTCTAGGCGTATATTCACTAAGCCCTCGCTAAGTTGCTAGATACCTATTATATTACTTATATAGACGATATTATAGTTTACTTAGAGATAAGAGAGTAGTATACGAAGGACCTTGTCCGAGTGCTCTGCAGGCTTCGCTAGTAGGAGCTCTATACTAAGCTTAGTAAGTATAGGTTTTACTAATAGCAGGTAGAGTTCCTAGGATATATTATTACATCTAAGGGTATATCGATAGACTAAACTCGCATCCGAGCTATTGCTAAATAGAAGCTACTAAAGATATACCGAGATATCTAGGTCTTCCTTAGATTCTATAACTTATACTGCAAGTTTATTACGGGATATTTAGGTATTATAGCCCTAATAATATCCCTACTAAAGGGTAGTGAGAACAGTAAGAAAGGAGGCTAGTTTTACTAGCTAGAAGAGGCTTAGCAGGCCTTCGAGTAGCTTTAAGCTGCCTTCTGCTTAGTAACTATTCTCTAATATTAGGACCTAACCTATGAGATAAGGGTTAAGACGGATGCTTTTATAAAGGCTATATCTAGTATCCTATTATAGCTGTGAGGGGCTAGCCCGGGTTTGTTCAACTTAGGGGTGCCTCAATTATAGTAATCTAAGCTAAGGAAGGGAAGTTTTCTAGGAAGTTCCCTATGCAATAGAAAAGCGGATATAGGGCGAACGTTAAGCGAGAGCAGTTATTAAGGGCAGAATCCTTAGGGTCTATAGCACTATCTAGATATTAGTAGTAGCATAGCCTATAATATATACCCCTCCCCCCCCTTCCCCTAGCCCTCACGTGAGTTGCAGGTTTGAGCACGGGCTAAGGGCTAGTCTAGAGCGATATTAATCCGGGCTGCTAGCTGCTCCGCGCCCTACTAGCAATAATTATAATAATATAATTTTTCGCAACCCTAGTTTACTTCCTCTTTTTGTTTTCCTCCTCCTATTAACCTATACTAGAGTAAGTTAACTAATTAATTATAACGTTATTTTAGCTAATAACTTATCGTTTTAGTAGCGTTTTTAGCGCGCCCTTAGTCCGCATTAGTATAAGTTCGTTATATCTAAACCCCTATTAATTACTAACTCGTGCAGATCTAATTAATCTAATTTCCCTTGCTTTTATAATAGCACCCCTTATAAGTTACTACCTGCTCTTTCCCTATAGTTTTGCTATAATTAACCCTATATAGCCCCTCCCTAACTCTAATAAGGAGATAGAGTCTCCTCCTCCTATTAAGGGCCTGCCCTCTAACTGCTCTACCTCTACTAGCCTCTCTAACTATAAGGAGGCTACCCCTAATAACTTCAATCTCGTGGATAATCCCCTCTGCGCCCTAGCTAGCTAGGAGCTATGCGAGTACCTTAACTACCCCCTTCCTATATATCCTATCGCTTAGGAGCCCCTTATAATATATATTCTTCTGCTCGTTTAGTATTTTCCTAATATTCTACTAGGATCCCTACCTATACTAGCTCGTCTTTAGTAGCATCCCCTAGGATAAGACCTAGGGGCCTCTTCGCAAGGTTCCTTGCCTAAAGTATATATCTACTATAGCTAAGGCTAAGAAGCCTAGTAATATTATAGCTTGCTATAACGTTATTAAGCGAGGTATACTATTCTATCGCCTTTTAACTATTATAAGACTAACTATATTATAAGCAACGTTATCCGTTATATCTACTATTCTAACGAGGCTATTAAGTCTACTTATATTAATATAGGTATTGCTTCCCTACTATTCCTTCTCTATAAAGCTAATATTCTACTAGAGCAACTTTAGCGTAGTTTGCTGCTAGGAGGAGTTCGCTTCTCTTAGCTAAGACTGCCTTACTTGCTATAGCCTTGATAAGAGGACTTTAGTAAGACTCTACTATTCCTATATTTCGGGGTTATTACTAATAGTTATAGCTCCTTATATAGATCGAGGCTTATATAGAACTCCTTTATACTACTTCTATTTAGAACCGCGAGGTCTATACCCGCGCTATTATAAAGCATACTACTAAAGCTATTATTAAGTTGGATACCTCCCCTATGCCCTCTGCTAGTTCCCTAGCTATTCCTATCCTTAGTACTTCTATTATTACCTCTACCTTGCTTTCCCTCTTAGTTAAGCCTAATAAGGCGTAGCTATATTACTTTACCTAGGCTTACCTAGATATAGCTAAGATCTTCTATAAGGTTTATCCTATTCCTGCCTTTCTTTTATTCCTAATAATCTAACCCCTTTTCTTAGCTTACTAATATTACTACTACTACTTATAAAGAGTAGGAGGAGTAAGGGGTTATCTTCCTAGATCTATAGTTTCTACTTGCCTACTATTTACCTACTTTCTACCTACCTAAGGCTTGCTTAGGTCCTATTCTGCTTCCTTATAGCCTTAAGCTATAATAGAGCCTCCTATTTCTACTTACTTCTCTAATTATAAATTACCTAGCTACTATCCCTCTATCTTACCCCTATTTATTAACTACTACTTAGCTTATAGCATAATATACTAAGGGTTATTATTATTCTTATCTATTAGGCTATACTTTTCTTTATACTTATCTACTACCTAGTTATCTTAGAGTAATTATAGGGGCTCCTAGGTAGGCTAACTATACCCTATCTATTTAACTAATAACTTATAACGCTTGCCCCTATTTATATACTTCTAGCGCGCAGCTAGAACGGACTTAACTTCCTATTTATCCTCTCTATCTTTGAAAATCAGGGGCGGTTAGGGATTATCGATTTCTTAGCCTAGGAGGGGGTTATTTATAGCATAGTATAGTAGGCTAATATGAAATTAGTTATAGACCTTGCCTAGAACGTTTAACTTAACTATAGTTAGTGAGATTACCCTAGTTACTTCGTACTTTAGGTGCAGCTAGTCTAACTTCCTATAGGGTCTTTCTATATAGAAGTTAGTTAGTAATAGCTAGACCTTATTACCTACTTTATAACGTTCTGCTAGCATCCTTTTACTATTTGCTAATTATTCTATAGTCTATTAGGCTATAGCAATAGCTACTTAGGCTAACTCTATAGTTAACTTTAGTTTACTAATAAACTTATTAGCAGCTAACTTGCATAAGGTCGATAGCTCTAGCGCAGGCTATACTACTAGTACTAGGTCGACGTAGTATCTATAGGTAAAAAAGAATAGGCTTACTCCTATCGTAGCTATATCGCAGCTATTAATTGCTAATTAAATAGAGGGTAAGTAAACCTCCTAGTCGTCCTAGGCGAAGTTAACTATTATCCGCAGGACTACCTAGATCTCCTAATTAAAACGTTCTATTACTCTATCTATCTGCAGGTAAAAGGCAGTGCTTAAACGTTATTTAATCTTTATAAGCGCGTAGAACTATTGCTAGAACCGACTTATCTAGTTACTACCCCTATTACTAATAATTAACTTTAGTATACTATGAAATTAGTAGTAGTAGTTTATAAAGCGTTCTATATACGTTTCTATATCTATCGAAGGCATCCCTTCTAAGGTTATTATCTTAAAGAGCCTATCGACTATTACCTAAAGGTATCTCGACCCTATTTTCACTATATATAGGAGGTTTATAATAAAATCTATAATAAGATCGCAATATAGCTATTCTACTACTAGTAAGGGTTAAAGAAGCCTGCGTTTTGCTTATTACTAAATCGTTCCACGCCTGCAGCTATTATAGTTTCTTATAAACTAGCGGACTGCAGAGGACTGCCCTAGCTAGAAGTATTACTAGGCTAGGATAGCTAGGATATTATTCTAACTAGGGTAGCTTGTTATTACTAAGTCGTAGCACTTCTAAATTAACTGCATTCGAAGCACGTTCCGAGGGTAGTTTTCATCTATTAACCCTAGTACCTAGATCCGGTCTCAGAATATTAATTAGCTAAGGGTATTAACGCTATACTTAGCGATCTGCAGTTTCAAGCCTAGCTAGGGAGGGAAGCTTTAGTTACCCCTTTTTACTATAGAATAAGCCCCTTAGTACTAGTTATCTTCTGCTTAAGCTTCGTTATATATATATTAAAGGGCTAGATCCTCGAATACTATTATAATAGGGGCTTTAACTATTGCTATCCTCTTTACCTTACCTAGGGCGGAGTTAGGGATTATCTAGATTACCCTCCCTTTCTCTTATTTATCCTCTTATCCTTTCGGGGCGTCCTATTCGCAGCATAAGAGCATATTAGATATAGCTACTAGGCAACTAGGTTAATATTCTAAGTAGAAATTATACCTTAATAATTACTCTATTTAATAACTTTAGCGTTCTATTAAACTTTGCTTTTATATAAAGTATTCGAAGCCCTTATAATTAGTAAGGACCTTGAACCTAGGGTAGCTTCTTAGCTTAGCGTCCTATATATTCAAATAAGCGATTACTACTAATAGCTCCTTATTATAGATTAGGTAGTTATATTAGGCAGGGGTTAGCCTCTGCAAGTAGAAGGCGATAGGATAGCGCTATCCTTATATATCTTCTTAAGTTAGCACCCCCCCTAAAGCAAACCCTAAGCAGTTTATCTTAACTATAGTTAGGGCTTATAGGTCGAAGTAATATAGTATTAGTGCAGTTTAGAAGCAGCGTTTAAGCGCCTAGAACGCATCTTCTTATTCTTTACCCTAGATAAATAGCGCTCCCTTCTTTATTAAGAGGGTAAGGGGCTCTATAACCCCCGAGTACTCCAATATAAATACTTAATAATAGTTAGCAAACCTTAGGAAACTTTGCAATTCTTTTACTAAAGTAGGCGCTTCCTATTTAATAATATAAAGGTATCGAGGGGCTAAGAGCCACGGTTAGGTTAAACTAATAGCAGAAGCACCTAAAAGATAGGGTCTATATTATTATACTACTTTTGCTTCCTTCCTCTAAGATCCCTTATTTCTAGCCTTTAGTAAGTATTTACTAAGTCTTTGCTATAAGGGTTCTATACCCTAGACCTATAGGCCTCTCTATTCCTTTAGCCTATAGTAGCTGAAGTATCTCTAGCTTCTCTAGTCTAGGTATCTAGTCCCTTATAATTATCCCCCTTCTAATTATAGTAGTCCCTACTATAAGATCGGGTGTTATAGGTCGGCCCTCTATTATTATCCTTCTTAGCTGTCCGGGGTAGGCCCCGGTCCTTCACTTATTACTACTATTATCCGGCGCAGTATCTATTCGCTAAATATTCGCTAAAAGATAGTAGAGCCCTTGGAGTTATAGATATAATAGCTAGGCCTATAGTCCTATTCCTTATAGTTCTTCTCCTTTTAGGCCCTTTTATGCTCTCTATCCGGGCTATTCTAAAGGGATCCTATTATTTCCTTTCGAATGAGGGTAGTTATCCTTATAGTAACCTCGTTTTTATTCTCCTGTTATTTGCCCTTTATTTAGTAAGTACTTTCTTATGCTATGCCCTTATGAAGACTTCGTTTCTTATCCTATTATTTCCTTTTAAAAAAGGGGTAGTTATTCTAATAGTAGCTTCGTTTTGGTTCTCCCGTTATTTGCTCTTTATCTAGCGAGTACCTTCTTATACTATGCCCTTATAATAACTTCGTTTTTTATCTTATTATTTCCTTTTAAAAGAGGGCGGTTATCCTAATAGTAGCTTCGTTTTAGTTCTCCCGTTATTTGCTCTTTATCTAGCAAGCACCTTCTTATACTATGCCCTTATAATAACTTCGTTTTTTATCCTATTATCCCCCTTCTAAATAGGCGCGTTACGAGGCTATTAAGTAGGTTAGATAGCGATTATTATTACTAATTTACTACGTCTATCTCCCGGTAGGTAGCACCTATTATAGTGAGTAACTACTGTTCTTTGCTATCTAAAGTTGCATCTGCCTTTGCAATAGTTTAGCGAGGTCTCTTTAGTAATTTATAAAATAATAGCTTTTTCCCGCCCTAGGGTTAGTTCTTTTCCTTTCTTATTATACTATATTATTTAATAACTACTTTTATATTATCTAAGCCCTTTATCGAGACTTCGTAGAACCTCCCTATCTTTTAATACTTCCTTAAATATTATGAGCGCTAAGAGCCTTATTAGCTAACTCCTCGCTAAGTATAGCCCTACTAAGGCTAAACTTAGCAGTAGTAACTATTAGCGTGATTAGGCAGGTAGTAGCGAACCCTGCGTTAGTTACGCCCTATAGCTCCCTAAGAATGCCTAGGTTATCTACGCCTATCGCTATAATAGTGATTATATATGCGAGTTATGCTAGGTTCGTAGTATTAAGTGCTATAGGGTGAGTTTAGCGATTATTTAGTAGAGGTATAGGCTAACTTTTCCTATTTCTAGATTCCTACTTATCTTATTAATACTACTCGTTTCTATTAGAACTAGGTTAAGCGTTATATCTGCATAATTACTACTAGCTAGTATTAATAGCGCGAGATCTTCTATATCTTCATAGCTATAGAGCAAGGGCAAGAGCTTCTCTAACGCTTCTATAACTAGTTAGTAAACCCTGCTAGTCTTAAGCCTAGTTTTAAGAACTATATGAACTAGCTCCTTGCTATAGATATTAAGGAGAGTATAGCTTTATATACCTAGGTATATCTATAGGTTTCGCTCGAGGTAGGTTTCACCTTATAGTTAGTCTCGCCCTTTTATTAGTCTAATATATATTTATAGGCAGCTCGCTAGGCTAAGGATAAGGTTCTAGTTAAGGAGATTATAGTATAGCTTAATAATACTCTCCCTACTTACTTATATAATAAGACCTATATCTTTAAGTAGGCTACCTTTCTTAATAAGCTTATTAATATCCTAATAACGCAGCTTTCAAAGAGTAATACCTATATATCCACGCTTCCTTTATAAGAGCCTTTAAAGGTCTAAGGTTCTTATATGCTTTATAATGCTTATTACTACGCTCCTATTACTATCTTCAAAGTTATTAGTAGTAATCCCGCGCTTTAACTAAATTCTTAGAAGAAGGTTAGCAACGCCTCGGTAATAGCTTAGTAATACTAGGTTTATAATAGCAAGGAGGATAAGTCCTCTGCTATAGAGGATAGCAACTCTAATAAAGCTATAGAGAGCGATAGTTAGAGTAGTAATAGTAATACTACTAGTAAGAGCTCTGAGGAGGAGAGCGAGGATAATAATAATAACGACGAGGGTAATAATAATAATAATAAGTAGTAGTGCTAGCGGAACTTCAGCGAGAGTGCAATAGATTTCTATAGTAATATAAGGTTAGATACCTATAGGGTTTGCATTATTTTTATAGGGGGGGTCTTCTCTTTAGCGTTTTAGCCGTCTTATAGTCAATTAACTTTTCTTATTAATCTATACTACTCGTTATCCCACTTATAATATAACTTATGCTACTATTTCTTAAATCTGGCGAGGATTAGCAAAGCGTTCGCTAAGTATTCTTTAGGCTCCTAGGTATTATACTCTACTAGCTAGCCTTTTTACTTAACTAAATATAGGGGGCCTATTAGCACTTCCCTCTATAATATAATATCCTTAACTTCCTATTCCTTAGGATCTTCTTTAAGGTCCGGGAGCTACCCCTTAGCGAGCTTTTAGCTATACTATAGCTTAAGTAGAGTAATAGAGAAGATATTATACGCTCTACTATACTTCTCTAGGAGTTATACTCTATAAGTATTAGGGCTTATAACTTCTATAACTAGCATAGGAATAAATCTTAGGGCGAGCTTTCGCTAACCCTTTATAAAATAGAAGTTCTTCGTTAAGAGTCTTATAATATCTCTAATATAATATAATTACGCTTTTCTTCTAGCGTTTATATTCTTAGCTTATATCTTAATTATATATCGCTAGGTCTTAGCTATTCTTTAGCGAACCTCTATTAGCTTCTTAAGCCTTTTATTAACCCCTTAAGTCCTAATCTCCACGTTTAGCAAGTAGTAGTTAACTATTCGCGGGTAGTATCCTATAAGGGCCTCAAATAGGGATATGCTAATAGTAGTATATTTGCTATTATTATATGAAAATTCGGCCTTAACTAGTTATATTACCTATTAGTTACGCAAGCCTTCGCTAAACTTTATAAGATATATAGTTAGGGTCTAGTGCGTTCTTTCGGTCTAGCTATCTATCTATAGATACTATGCAATAGAGATACACCCTTTTATATCTCAGGCCTTAGTCTAGTCTCGCTAGAACTAGCTAGTAATTAGTTTATCTCGATTACTAATAATAGCCTCTAGCGTGCTATATTAGCACTCGATCTCTTAGTATAGGATCCTCGCTAAACCCGCAGCATCTAGTCGCTTAGTTATTACTAAGAACCGTGCTACTTTAGTTATCTGATATATAATTACTAGGATTATATTATAAGTAACTCCGTTATCTCAGCAACTTTCTAGCAAGCCGGTCAAGAAGTCCAAGGAAATCTATTAGAATAGGTATGCTAGTAGTTCTAGTATTTATAGTAGCTTATATAGCTTATGCTATAGTACGCGCGCCCCTTAGTAGCGCAGGTACTTAGCGATATATTGCTATACGTCCTCTATTAAATATAGCTAATAAAACTTTCGTAAGATTAGCTTAGCTATCTTATTTGCTCCTATATACCCTAATCTAGGCGTATTATAGTAGTTTTTTAGGATTTTATAGCAGAGGGATCCCTCTTCTAGGATAATAAGTCTTCTTCTAAACCAAAGGATATTATTCTTATTAACTTGGTATCCTTAGTATTCCCTAGTATCCTAGCGAACCTTAGCTGCGATATCTCTATAGAAGGGGTCTTTAGCCTATAGTCCTCTAACCGTCTATTTGAGATCCGCGCCTAGTTATAGCATATAAGCCGTTTCGTCCTGAATAAGCTCCCTTATTATAGCATATAGGATATACTATTCCGGTATAGTAACCCCAGCTGTCACAGTCTTCCTACTAGCCTAGGGCTACAGTAGGGGTCGCTAAGACTGCGAGTGAAATAAGGAAAAGAGCAATGCAAGCGTGAATAATAATAAATAGTGTAATAGGCAATTATAGGTATATCATAATATATTCTATAATAGCCGAGCCTTCTAAGCTTATCTACTAGAAGTCTCCTACTTAAAGGATAGGCGTTAAGCCTAACCATAGTTACGTAGAATGCTACGTAATAGCTAATTATATTACTAAAAGGCGTGTAATATATACCCCCTTTTTAAAAAGCAATTATCCCGATTGCTATTACTATTAATCTAGGATATATATGCTTAATATTCCCTTTTCTCCCTCTTTGCGTTCTAATCGCTAGAAATTACTATAGCGTTATTAATTAGTTATTATGCTCGCAGAGGAGTATATCGAACTTAGATATCTACTAGCGCTTAGTAGCGCTATTATTACTAGCGTCGCTCGGCGTATATTGCTTATTACTAGTGCGCTAGAGACCTTCGATTATAGTATAGAGGTTTATAATCTCGGCGCGAAGGCTTGCGATCTCCTTAGTCTTAATTATATTAATAGCTATGCGAATCTTATTAGTAACTGCCTACTTAGACGCGCTATTATTCTTAAGTTTAGCGAGATACTTACTAATAGCGTTAATATTAATAGTATCTATATTAGCTATATTAGTCTCTATAGTATCGAGGCGAGGAAGGATTTCCTATCGGATGCTATTAATAATAGTATTAATATTACCCTCAGCCTTATTAGTAAGGTCCTTGGCGTTTTTAGCATCCTTGCGGGCTAATAGGTCTATAATAGTAATATTACTAATATTAATAAGCGGGGCGATGGAAAGGAGGTCGATATGGTTTATTATAATAAGGTTACTAGCGATAATTCTATTAGCATAACTATAAGCGTTATAAAAGTATATAGCGAGGACCTAGGCGTAGCTAGGGAGAAGCTCGCTATAGGTATTATTATTAATATATATATTATACGCTCGCTTAAGGGTATCCTAGATATATCTAATATAGAGGTTAGAAGATATGTTCTCAGAAGGCTTGATACTATTAAGGATTTTCTCGATCTCCTTAATAAAGATAGCATCGGGGTAGTATAGAAAGGCGTTATTAATACGAGCCTTCGCTTCATCGATCTACTAGTATTAGGCCGTAGGGCTAGGGCAGCCCTTCTTAGGAGTCTTATGAGGGGTAGTAGCTGCAGTTTTAGCTAGGGTGCTAGCGATTACGCGGGCTAGCTTAGTAGCCTGGGTATTATCGTTTTGAATATTATTAGCGTTATTATTAATAACCTCCTTATATTAGGTCTTAGCGTCCGTAGCAAAGAAGTTCTTCTTAGCTGCCTATTTGCCCTTCTTATAATCCTTGCGGGACTTCTTCTTCTTAGTAGCAGACTTATGAGTCTTAACCGGAGTACTAAGGTTAATACTATAGTTACTAACTTAGTTATTACTACCTTAGTTATTACTACCTTAGCATAGGGAGATAGGGTTAAATACCTCGTTATTCTAGGGGTTAGTACCCTCGTCTTAGCTACTACTATCGTTAGATAGGTGAGAGGATAGGACCTTATAGTTATTAGTAACTTCCTTGCCTTTAGAAGCTATTATCGCAGTAGTATTAGTTAGGCTAGCGTTCGGGAGGCTATATTTAGCAGGTTGGGATAATATTATTGCTTATTATAAGAGGTTTATTAAGTAATAATTAGCATATAGGAGAGAAATAAATAAATAAAAAGTATAGGTATACCTAAATAAAAGTAAGTAGGTATAGTAAATAGAAGGAAGGTATAGAAGGAAAAAATTTTTTATAATAGGGGTTAGTAAGGAAGGCGTATAAAAGTTAGTACCCTCTGCTCCTTCTTATTTATTTTAATATAAGATAGAGAGATCGAGGAAAGAGTAGTTAATAGTAAAAATAGTAATAATAAAGGGAAAATTTGCAATCCTGATATTAATTCAGGGTATATATATTTATCCTATTAAAAGGATGGGAAAACTATTCGGTTATGCATAAGGTGTACGCCTTCTTATAGCTCTTTTAGTATCCTAGTCGAGGGGGAATTTAGCGTTATACTCGTTAATAATATCGTTTATATTAAGTAATAGGGAGTCTCTTTATTCCTAGGTGTTATCTTTTGCTATAAAGCCCTTCTATTAGATAAGGTATTTAATAGTAGGTTCATAACTCCTCTATAAGACTCTTTATTTAATAATATAGTTAAGTTCCTACTCCTTACTACTATTAACCTTAATAGGCTTTAGTAGCGGAGTCTCGCAGTTAAATGGGTCTTCTCCCTAGGCTAGCTTATATAGCTGGGCTATAGAGAGGATTAGGTAAACCTGCTAGTATTTAGGAATATCTACCTCGTAGGCGAGAGGACTAATAATACGCTTAATTTAGAAGGGTCCTATCTATCTAGAGGTCTATTTGCTATTACGTTATCCTAGTAGGTAGAATCCTTTGCTAAGTTATATCTAGACTTTATCCCCTTTATTAAAAGTTATATTAATATAGTAGTTATTATATCTCTCCTTATACAAGGCGTTCGCTATATTAATAAGTAGTAGTACCTCCTTCTAATATATCTCCCTAAGGATAGTAAGGCTCTTAGTTAGGGCGCTCGTTTGCACGACTATATTAAGGATACTTCGTAGCTTAAATCCGAGCATAACCTCGTTTAGTAATTATCTAATTATAGTAAATAGGGAGTTATTAAGATTATACTATAGGGTAGGTAGTACGTCGGTCTATAGGATATTAAGGGATTTAGACATATAGAACTATATTGCGATCTTAGTAGTCTGGTTTATTCTTTCGCTCTACCTATCTATCTAGGGGTAGTATACTATTAAGAGGAGGAGCCTAATATTAAGGGCGTTAAATATCGCATGCTATACTATAGAGATAAACTTAGGATCCTAGTTATTAATAATATAACGTGGAATTCCCTAGTCTAAGAGGAAAAATGCGTAGAGTAGGACTATTACTTATTCTTTTGCTCTATAGGTTGAATATCCTATGAGAAAGATTATCTTTTTTGAGAATTTATATATTACTATTGCTAATATATCTAACTCTAGGAAACCTAGCGGGGCGTAGGGACTTCGATGGGATAATACCTTAGGTATATTAATAACGAAGTCTATAGTAATAGTATTATAAGGGATATCTACGATAGGGATAGGTTATAGCTATCCTAATAGCCTTTAGCAGTCGACTTAGTTCTCTTTATACTAGTTATAATAGGCGATATATTATTATATGAGCGACTTCTTATTACAAAACTAAAAAGTCGATATTTCTGCTATTATACAGTCCGCGCTAAAGTAGTGTTTTTCGTTATAACTAAGGCGGAGAATTGCAAGTACTAACTTGCGCAGAATGCAAAGTCTCTAAGTGCTATCCGTAGCTATATAAAGAATAAGCCCTTCTAGCAATAAACTCCAAGGAGTTATTCGATAGCGTTTTAGGGCTCTTCTAGCAGCTCTAGCGCTATTTTCCTTAGTAGTAGCATCGAATAGTAACTACTACTTATATAGTTCCTTCTGCTAGGATCGGAGTTATTTGAGAATTTTGCTATACCTTATGTTATTAGTATAGTTATCTATAATCTTAGCGATGAAGTTCTCCGAAATGCTTATAGTTATCTCCCCTATTGCTCTATAGGCTTATGACTTCTTAGCTAACTAGTTAACTATATCTATAAATCCTACGTTATCGTCGTCGTTATAGGTTATTTCCGCGAGGATATCGCTATCCTCAAACCTATTAGCTCGTCCTGAGGCTATAAGCAACAGCAGGCGCAAGAGGGCATTAGGGATAACGTTAAGCTTCCCTAGTATATAAGTAATATTAAGGTTAAATTGCAATAGGTAGTTCGCAGCGCTCGCAAGCTATAAGTTAGCCTTATTAAGGTCTATAGTCTATAGCGAGGTATATATAAGAATTCCCTTCGTAGCTGCGTAATCTATGAGAATCTATATAGGGTGCTTATTTAATTGCACGAGCTTATAGAGCTTCTTCATAGCCTATACTACTATTACTACCTCTACCTCTATAGCAAAGTATCGCTTTTCTAAGGGCGATATAACCTTAGATAGAAAAAGCACTAGTTAGATATAGATTTATGCGATATCTTTACTAGGTATATTAGTACTATTCTATAGGATACCTAGTTAGAATACTATAAGCCTAAAGCTACCTTTGCAGGCGTTAACCTTAAAAAATATAGGCTTATTCGGGTTATAGTAGTATCTTGCGACCTAGTTATAGAGATTCTCCTAGAGGGTATTCTACGCCTCTTGCTCGCTTAGTATTAGCTTAAATAATACCTTTTAGACCCTCTTTATTCAAACTGCTTTTAATAGACTATTAGGAAGTATGTTTTTATTATAGAGTTTTATAGTAAGACGGGTCTTTTTATCCTATAGTAGCGTTATAATAATATTATACTAGGGTATATTACGTTATAGCTATCTAGCTATTCCGAGGTATCTCTCAATATCGTGGAGAGTTTTTGGGAAGCGGAGGTTCTTAAAGGCTATAATCCTATCTTCTATTCGTTTAATACTATTAGTATTTATAATATAGCTAAGGAGTCTTACTTTAGGAAACCTTATAAAGGACTTCTTAGGTCTAATATAAAGGCGGTTATTCTCGAAGAGCTTAAGAATAATATTAACATACTAGAGATAGTCCTCGTTACTATTGCTGAAAATAATAATATTATCGATATATGCTCGAGCAAAGTGCTAGTAGTTATATAGGAGGCGGTCTATAAAACGCTAGGTATAGGCTAGCGAGTTCTTAAATCCTATGAGGATAATATTAGAAACCTCGATGCTGCAGGGACTTATTACTACTATCCTATTATAGTATCTCGAGTAGATTAGTAGTTAGTAGAAGAACCTAGTAGCGTTAAATATCGTTATACGTTTCTTCCCTCTAAGGGTAGCTATTATATCATCTTAGTCGGGAAGCAGGTATATATCTAGGATAGTAATTCGGTTAAGAGGGCGAAGGTTAACGACAACCTTACCTTTTTTTATATTATTAATTACTCGCTATATAATAAAGAGCGGATAGATAACTAGGATTAGCCTATTACCCTATACTATCTTACCGTTAGTATATATCTTGCTATAGATATTCTCAACAACCTCGAGGTCTTTAGCGCTAAGGGGGTAAGGCTTCACTATAGCCTTCTAGTTTTACTACCCTTTAACGAGCTTAATACGTATACGTTAGTCGTCCGGCATAGGTATAATCCCCTTATTATAATAAATATCTCAGTTATCGAGGATTTCTTTAAGTCTTCTAGTAAAAACTATATCCTAATTATAAATCTCGACTCTATCCTTGCTATATATAACTAGGATATCTTTTAGCTTAGATATTCTATAAGATAGAATATTGTCCGCTCGATAAAGCAGTCCTAGGCTAGATTCAGCAGGCGGGGTTATAAACTACGCACTAGCTGCTATATTACCCGTAGCCCTATCGAATTTATATTATAAGAACTAGCGCGAGTTTGATTCTCCTCCTATAAGGGTAACGACGTCCGCGTAGTTAATAAGGTTAGTAGTCTCCTCTGCTTCTATTAGAATAATATAGCTTAGCTACTATCTTCTTAAGATTATTATTAGCCTATCTATTATATTTCGCATAAGGATAAGCTTAGGGTTATCTACTATAACTATTATATTAACTATGCTAATATAACTAGATTGAAACTGCTAAGTATTAGAGCCTTGCTAGCTTAACTTAGGGAGGTTAATAAAGCTAGTTATAATAAATACGTTACTCTGCGGGGGAATAACCACGGTATAGGCGTTATTAACTCGTCTAGTTACTAGGTGCTATCTCCTGAACTAGACTAGATACTATATTCCATATACTAAGCAGAACTTAACTATACCCTTATTAAAGTCTATAACTAGCCCGTGATCTTTATAGAATAGTATTCCTAATAGAAGATTCGCTCCGAGGGTATTTATAACTCTAGTTATAACAATAACGTAGCTATTAATCTCCACGTTATTAATAGTACCTAGGATATAGAAGTCGAATATAACCTGCTCTATTACCTAAAAGGTTAAGTCTACTATATTTATCCTCTATAGTTCTATCGTTTAAAACGTAGGATTCCGCATAAAGCGTAGTATCTAATTCCTATTAACTAGAGTTATTAAGGCGCCTATATTAATATAGACTTCCTCTAGGCTAGCTATATTATCGCTTTTTATATTAAGGCGGAGATATATCTATTTAGCTAGTATTATTTATTTCACTAGTTTCACCTAGGCGTTAATAATTTGGTTTTTCTTAAGTAATACTTGCGCGTTATTTGCTAGGGGAATTGCAACGAGACCTGCGAAGTTTACTATATTATTAATATAGTATATAGCAGAGTTTATAACTAAAGTAGTTAGGGAGATCGCTAGCATGCTTCTCGCTATAACTACGACGTCTATCGTCTAGCCTGCTAATTCCTCTTTGCGCGGTTACTCTAATAGGGCAGCTGAATCGTGGGGGACTTCCTATACGTCTATTAGGATATAGCTGCTATCGACGAGGTTATCGATATTATAGTTATTATTATAATCCTCCTATATATAATAGGCGTCTAAATCTATCTAGCCTAGTCTATTATATTTTATATAACGTTAAAAACCCGGGTTTCTCTATAGCTAGTTCTATAGGTAGCAATCTTTCTAGTTTTAATAGTTATTAGAGCGCTAGAAATATTACTAAGGTTAATAATATTATTAGAGTTGCGGATTATTATAATTATCCTATTAGAAGTCTCGGTTAGTCCGTTATCCTTTATTATTAGTCTATATTACGTCGTCGGACTCTTCTAATATATAATTAACGCTAATTAGCGCCTGGAGTTTGCACTAAACTGCCTTACGTTTTTTCTTAGCTATATTAAGGTAATCCTCGAGAGTATTGCTAGCTATTAGTTTATCTAGGAATTGCTAAAGCTCTAGGTCGATTATATTATAGAAGATTATTAATAGCTAGCTAACTATAGAAGTTAGTCCTATCTATGCTCTGCTATATTTGAAATAGTTCTAAATAAAGTTATAAATATCTTTATTTCCCTTAAGGTTTTCTATAGTAAACCTATATATAGCGATCTATTAGATAAACTCCTATTAAGTTAGTGCAAAACGTCTCCTAATAGCGTCGCATAGGGTGCAATATCCTGCGTAGAGGTAGTTCTATTATTTAATTAGCCTAAGCTAGTATTCCTACTAGCTAAGTACTTTCCCTCGTAGTAGAGAGCTCTAATTCTATGCAATCTCTAAAGCTATAGCTAGGCTACTAGTTTTAGCATCTAGGCTAGAGATCTATAGATCTATCTCCTTATAGTATAGAATATCCTAGTTATAAAAGACGGGCTCTATGCTATACTTCTTATTAGTATCTAGCTAAAAAATACTATATTATTAGGCAAATCTACCTTCCTATTGAGTTCCTATAGGCTATAGCGCCCTAGTATTAGCCTCGAGCTAGCTAAATACTCGAAGGAGTAAAGCCTCGAGACCCTAGGATAGCAGCTCCGGGTAGGGCCCCTAGGATAATAGTAAAAATATTAATAGTAGTGCTAAATTCTACTAAAGCAGCTAGGTCCTCCCTACTAATATATCCTATTTCAGTAGACCTATAGTAGTATTATAAAGAATTTGCAGTATTTTATAGATTTTTCGCTTTAATAGTCCTATAATAATATCTTCTAGTGCTATAACTCGCGGTTCGGGGTTTTTTCTGCTCTTATTATAAATATTATCTACTATAGCTCTTACCTTAATAAGAGGTCCTAGGGGTTTAATATCTAACTAGCTAGACTAGATAGGAGTTATAACTCTTTTATCTCTTAGGGGCAGAAGGGTAATTCTCTCGCTAGCTCTATAAAGGCTTTCTTCTCTAGATAGGGGTATAAAAAGTGCTATTATTACTAGAGTATCCCTTATAGCTACGATCGTATTAATAATACTAATTAACGCGGTTATATAGTTATTAGGCTCGAGTATCTAGTAATAGTATAGATTAGCTTTCGCCTTCTAGCCTATATTAATAATATCTATATAAGGTATATAGTTATTATCTTATTCGAGAGAGGCGAGGTTTGCTATCTAGTTATAAAATCGTTCGCTAAGGCTAAGGGTAAAGTTATAATCCTCATAAGCTTACTAGAAACCGTAAAGCCTATAAGCCTCGTTATAGTATCCGATTCTAGCTATATCTCCTATATTATAATATTCCTCTATAAGAGAGGGATTACTATACTAATTTAATATTAAACTCGAATAGTTAGTTATATAAGTTAATAGTTAAGACCTCTATCTCTTTAACTTCTTTAACTTCCTTCCTTTTAGTATATAAATACTTTTAGAAGGGGGTTTTGAGGTTAAGTCCGAGTCTTCTATCTTATTGCGAATTTTCGCAGTATAAGGGAGGTCTTAGATGAGGAAAAAGAATAGGTCGGGTTATACTACTAGATATTATAGTCTTCCTACTAGCCTAGGGCTATAGTAGGGGTTGCTAAGACTACGAGTAAAATAAGGAAAAGAGCAATATAAGCATAAATAATAATAAATAGTGTAATAGGTAATTATAGGTATATCGTGATATATTATATAATAGCTAAGCCTTCTAAGCTTATCTGCTAGAAGTCTCCTACTTAAAGGATGGGCGTTGAGCCCAACCGTGGTCACGTGGAATGCCACGTGATAGCCGACTATATCACCAAAAGGCGTGTGACACCAGCTCCCCCTGAGTCCTCTAGCCTATCGCTATTCTCTTATAGAGCAGTTAGCGTAGCATTTATATATGCTTTCGTACGGGTAATAGCGCTGATATATATACTCGTATATAGTAGCTTATTAGTACCTATTATAGGGTGGTGCTGACTTGAGGGTAAGGATCCCTTAACCTTAGAGCTAGCCCTCTAGTAAGGTTCTTATATGCTTCGCTAGACGGCTCGGGTATAAGTTCTCATAACTGCTATAGTTCCTTCGAGCTTAGTAATATGCTAGTAAATATTTGCTAAAAGCTAGCTAATAAGCCTAAGTTTCTTTCTAAGGGTAGGAAGTATATTATCTACCTTAGCATCTTCTACTACGTAATTAGGGCATTATAATAGTCTATCTACCGGATTAGTAACCCCCGACCTATGCTAGATTTTAAAATCAAATGCTAATAAGTAGTAGACCTATTGCGCAAGTCTTCTGCGAATATCCCGCATAAGCGTAGCGAGCACTCCTTTTAGCGCTATATAGTCTATAAGTACTACGAATTTCTTAGGGAGTTCTTATAGGTATTACGCCTAGTAATCTAAACTTTCTATAATAGTAAGGAGTTCCTATTACCCTATAGCTTAGCGCCTCTCTATATCTAAGAGCTTCCTTAACTAGAAGGCTACTAGGTGCTAAACTATGCTATGCTTCTGCGAAAGCACGCTAGATACTACCTGAGTAGATATATTAGTCTTAACCCTGGTTTCTAATATTAGGTTATAATATCTTAGTATTAGGGCTTTAGCAAATGCTCTCTAAAGTGTTTTAAATATAGTCTATATCTCCCCTATCTAGGCGAAGGCTCCCGACTTTATGCTATTCTAGCTTCCCTTGAGCGCGCTAGTTATAAGGGCTATAATATAAGAATATCTTATAATAAACTTATAGTAAAAGTTATAGAAACTAAGGAATACTTAGATATCTCTAAAAGACTTAGGTACTAGCTATTTAGCAACTGCTCGGACTCTATCCGGATCTATTCTAATGCTATCTTAGGTAATATAGAACCCTAGAAAATCTACTTCTATCTAGTAGAAGTTGCACTTCTTTAGTTTTATAAATAGTTTAATAGCCCTTAGGCAGCGTAGGATAGCATAGAGGTCTTTAGTATGCTATTCCCTTATATCTAAGTAGATTAGAATATTATCTAGGTATATAATATAGTAGGTATCTAGAAGGTTAGCGAGTATTTAGTAAATATACGCCTGAAAAGTTGCTAAGGTATTCATAAGCTTAAATAGTATTATAGTATACTTAAAGTAACTATATCGTATTCTAAATACTATTTTCTACCTATCTGCCTTATTAATTGCAATTCGGTAGTATGCCTTGCTTAAGTTAATCTTTGAAATAAACTTCGCTCTAGCGAGCTTATCTAGAAGCTTGCTAATTAGTAGCAGAGGATAATAGTTCTTTATTATGATTTTATTTAGTCCCCTATAGTTTATATATAGTTATAGGCTTCTATCCTTCTTAGGTATGAATAATACTAGTGCTCCTATAGAGCTAGTTAAGCGGCGTATATAGCCTGCTACCTCTATATCCTGGATATACTTAGCGAGTATTTATAACTACTCTGCTAATATAGGGTATATCGGTCTATATAGGGGTTTCTTACTAGGTTTTAGTTCAATATAGTATACTACTCCTTTTAGCCTCGGAACTTTCTTTGCATTCTCCTTATTAAAAACGTTAGTAAAGTCTTTAAGTTCCCTAGGAATCTTCTTCTCTTGCTTATTATCTAGCGAGTATTTGCCTAAAGACTCTATATCCTTCTTATTAGGGCTTATAGCGCCTATTAGATATATAATATAGGCTTATTAGCTATTCTCTATAATCTCTTGGATAATTACCTCTAGCTTAGCGAGCGAGAGGGGTTTATATAACTAGGTATATATATAGGTATCTATATAGATGCCTTCCTATCCTATTAAGTTATTAGATAGAAGGATATCTCCTGCTCCTTTAGGGCGAGGGCTTATAATAAAAGCCTAGCAAATCTTCTATAGGTAACCCTAACTATTTATAAGGAAGAATATAAGCTAGTAGACCTTGCCTATAGGCATAAGCCTTCCCTAGAAATCTACTAATTCAGGGGCTATAATACTAGTAGCCTCCTTTAGTTAGAGCCTCTCGACGAGGTCTTCTTATATAACGTCTATTACTATATAAGTATCTATATTAACTTCTAGTTCGACTTTACTAGATGCTCGGAGTGCTAATACCTATCCCTTAATAGTCTATCCTACTAGAACCGAGGTAATTTCTAGCGTAGTGCCCCTTAGGGTTATATCTACGCCTACTTATTTCCTAAGTCTTTAGTATTAGTTATGCTAGGTATTATAATTACACTTATCCCGCCCCGCCTTAGGTTTAGGTTCTGATTGCTACCCGTTAGCTACGCATAGGGTTTAGTATAGTTAGAGGAGATATAGCTATACTTCTTATAGTTATAGTATTAGGGTCCCTAGGAGTCGGTAGACGTACTACTAGTACTAGGCGTTATATAAGCATCTGCTAAGTAGTCGTTCCGGGACGGGGTCTCTAGGTAGCGATCCTTTAAGTCTATTAACCTAGGGGGTTATAAGCTGCTCTTATAAGGGCGGTCTAGAGAGCCCGAGTATAGCTACCTATATAACTCGGAACGGCTAGCGGACGTTCCCCTGCGTCTCCCTTCTATAATCTCTTATAATCTTTATATATATAGGGCGATAGTATGTATATTAGTGCGGTTAATATCTTACTTAAAGAGTTTATCCTTTAGGGTCCTAATAAGGCCCTAAAAGAAGGCGTACGCTTTTATATTACTAGTACTTAGCTCGCTAAGTACTTAGTTAATAGACTCCTATAGAGCCTAATATATAATTAGTTTCTTATTATCTTTCTAGTAGCACTATCTTAGAGTATTATAGTAGTTCTATTCTTAGAGCTCGGGTGCGATATGCTGCTCTCTTATGAAAATTCTAAAGTCTTCCTATTTAGGGTCTATCTAGTTCCCCGACTTATTTATAAGTATTCGCTAATAATTCTGCTATTCTATTTATAGGGTATGCTCTATTGCACTCAAAGCCTACTAGATATACTAGCTATTAGAGCAGCTAGGGTAATACTTATAAGCCTCTTTAACTATAATAAGCTAATCTTCCCTTATTATACTAATAGATTTGCTAGTAAGGCGCGCTATATTATAATTTAGGGGTTTTTTATAAACCTTAGGCGATCGCTCGGCGGGAGCTTAGTTGCTTAATATAGTAGCAATTAGCTCCTATTAGTTAGCTATTATAGTTATAATCTATTATATTAGTACTTAGCTAGTTGCTTTATCTAGCCCTCTAGCTTAAGCTAGCCTGTTAGCTATAGCTATAGATATCTAGCCTATTAGCCTATCCGGTTTATAGGAAGGGGTCTTATATACCCTATTCTCCTGCATATGCTTAGTATCTACGTAGCGAGCATTTGGCATAGGTAGCCCGTTCTCTTTAGGGCCCCTAGCCTCGCTTAAAGCATAGCTTCTTACCTCCCCTTATTAGCTCGTATTATCTTCTAATTACTCGCTAGGATTAGCTTCCTTATAAAGGTTCACGTAGGCTATTTCACTCTGCTCTTAGCAAATATTAGGCGTAGGTTCTTTAGCTTAATTAGTAGGCGTTGCTTAGGTGCATAGTGCTATTATTATTACTAACCTTCCTAAAGCAAGGTAGAAGCAAAAGAATTATAAAGGTATTAAAGGGCTAAGAGCTATAGTTAGGTTAAACTAATAGCAGAAGCACCTAAAAGATAGGGTCTATATTATTATACTATTTTTACTTCCTTCCTCTAAGATCCCTTATTTCTAGCCTTTAGCGAGTATTCGCTAAGTCTTCGCTATAAGGGTTCTATGCCCTAGACCTATAGGCCTCTCTATCCCTTCGGCCTATAGTAGCTGAAGCGTCTCCGGCTTCTCCGGTCTAGGTATCTAGTCCCTTATAAATAATTACCCGCACTTTCTCTATATTATAAGTAATACCCTCGCTTACCTTTAGGATAAATCCTATATACTTTACTATTTTTATAGAGAACTTATACTTTACTAGGTCGAGGTTAAGACTAGCCTCTTAGAGGGCCTGGAGAACCTTATGCACCTTCTGCTTATAGTCCGCTTAGGAGCTGCTGCTATAAACTAATATATTATTAATATATATTATTATGAAGTTATTAAGGAACTCCTAGAGCGTGCTATTAATATATCGTTAGAACGTTATAGGGGCTCTGCTTAATCCAAACGGATAGACTAGCTACTTAAAGAGCTTATATTATATATAAAAGGCGGTCTTTTCCTAGTACCCTTCTGCTATATAAATCTTATAGAAAGCAGCTACTATATCTAGTTTAATATACTACTTTGCTAAACTAACCCTTTAGAAGGTCTCTTAGATTAGGGGTAAGGGGTAGCAGTCTCGCTTAGTAATTATATTTAACGCTTAGTAGTTATAATAAAACTGCAATCCTCTGCTAAGCTTCCTAACGAAAAGTATAGGCATACTAGTAGGAGACTTGCTTGCCTAAATAAAACCCTTACTGAGCAGGTCTATAAGCATCTTTTTTAATACTAATAACTCCTCCCTAGATATGCTATAGAGGGGTCCCTAGGGCAAGGGCGCCTCTTAGCCGGAGGTATTATACTCGAGGTAGATTTCATAATCTATACTAGGATAACTTAGGGGTAGGGGGTATAACTTAGCTAGCTCGAAAAGCTCTGCGAATTTATTATAAATATATTATAGTAGTTTCTCCGAATAGTCTTCTAGTTTCTTCACCTCGAGCGCTTTTTTAATATCCCTTAGGCTTATTACCTATATTCCTACTTCTAGCCTAGATAGCTAGCTCTTGCTAACCCTCTAGTAGATTGCTGTAAATAAGGTAGCATTAAGTTAGCAGGCTTCCTAGATCTCTCTTACTCTCTAGGGTTCTTTCTATCCTTAAAGGGTAATAATAACCCCTACTTTCCTATAATATACCTATTTCTCTACTATATTATAAATAATATAGTTTTATTCTATCTATAGCTTCCCTAAGAAGAGGTTAATATCTAGTCCTTTTACTATATAAGCGAAGAGTTACTATATATAGCTTCTAATCTCGAGGTATAATATAGCTACGCCTTTTACTATAGCTTAAGCCGAGTTATTAGCAAAGCCTCGCAATTATTACGCTTAGCAGTTGATATATAGTAAACAGAGGTAGCAGGCATACTAGTAGTCTATTATTATATAGATATTATATCCGTAGTCTATTAAAGCGTTAGTAAGAGTGCCTTTATTAACTCTAACTACTAATATTATAGAAAGCCTGCTTATATTACGTTCTAATTAGAACTATTCCTAACTAGCTTGCTCTTCCTCTATTATTCCTAATACCTAATTTCGCACTAGGGTTATTTATTTCCTAAGTTAGAAGAGTCTTCTTTACCTTTAACCTCTCCTAAGTCTAAATATATTATTTCCTTAATAGCTTTTACTACTCTAGGACTATCTTTCGACTTCTTAGCCTTCTAGTAGTCCCTTTATAAGTAACTAATCTAGTTATACTTAAAATAGTAGCGCGTTTCCTTATTAGGACCTTTACCTATACCCTCGCGCGAGGCGTATACTAAACCTATTATCCTAGTATCCCTATCTATATCTACTCTAGCGGGTAATACTCTCGATCCGAACGTTATAAGCTAATGCGAAGTATTAGGAATATAATATAATCCCTCTAGCTTCTATGCGATATCTTATATAAGGCTAATATATTTAGTATACTTATAGGGGGTCGGGTAGTTAACTAGATAGTCGAGGAGCTTATAAAATAATACCCTATATAGGTAGTTAATCT
Organism: Colletotrichum sansevieriae; assembly: GCA_026260285.1. Lineage (NCBI taxonomy): Eukaryota > Fungi > Ascomycota > Sordariomycetes > Glomerellales > Glomerellaceae > Colletotrichum > Colletotrichum sansevieriae. The sequence continues at coordinate 59,415 of JAOQIF010000405.1, forward strand.
AGATGCTATCTAGCTATATTACGCTACCTACCTCTATAATAGCGCATTTGAAGCGGGGTAGGAACGAGGCGAAGGCTTTATTATGCTTTATTTAAAGCTCTGAGAGTCTTCTAAGAGCTTTATTTATAATATTAGGGTTGCTATAGGTATAGTCTAGGTATGCTAAGAAGGCATCTAGCTCGAATAAGCTATTACTACCCCTTAAGCTATAGAAGGCTATAACTACTAGCTATACTTTAGGTTCTAGGCAGGAGTTAATAAGATACTAGGCCTCCTAATTGCTTAGGTAGAAGTCCGGTTCTATTCTAACTTTATTATATATCTATTATGCCTATATAGTATATTTATTATAGTTTCCTCTGAACTTAGGGGGGTTAGAAAGGGGTTTTAATCGCTAAGTACCCCCTGCTTCCTAGGTAGTCTCTAGCTATAGGGATAGTATTAGCAGAGCTAGGGCGTAGCTACCCGCTATATCTCGCTAGAGCTCCGCGGTCGGTTTATTATTAAGCTGCTATATAGTTATCAGGCTATTAAGCTAGTTGCTAAGCTTATTAATTGCTATATAAATTACTTCGAATGCTTCCTTGCCTATTAATAGTACTTCTAGACTAGCTACTATAAGCGTAGCTAGTTCTATTTCCTACCCGCTATCTATTGCGCTATATAACTAGCGAGGCGGGCGTAGAGAGAGAGCTTAGATATATAAGGGGCTAGCTTAGGTTTATTTAACTTAGGGGTGCCTTAATTATAGTAATCTAAGCTAAGGAAGGGAAGTTTTCTAGGAAGTTCCCCGCGCAATAGAAAAGCAGATATAGGGCGAATATTAAGCGAGAGCAGTTATTAAGGGCAGAATCCTTAGGGTCTGCAGCACCGTCCAGACGCTAGCAGTGGCGTAGCCCGTAACAATAGCATATCGATAGTTAGTAGCAACTAGTTACCTACTATTTATAGAAGCTTAGTAATATAGAGCAGCATTAGGGAGCAGGCTAATAGGAACTTCTCGCTATAGTTAAGAGTTTAAACTATTAGGCTTACTACCTTCAGGGTATATTAAAGAAGTTTATAGTCCTAACGGATCACTAGGTGCTAAAGGGAGTTATTAGCGCGCCTGCGCAGGACCTTCGGGGAAGGCTCGCTAGGTAGGTATATAAACTCTTAGCTTTTAACTTCAACCTAGAGCATAGGTTAGGGGTTATAAACCTAGCAAATAGTTTATCCAGGAGGCTAGACTATATAGAGGGGGAGGTGAAGTATGATAATATACTCCCGACCCTAGCGAAGAAGCTAGGGCTTATTAGCGAACTACTAGCGGACCTTCGGATAAGTATTACTATACTATAAGGTAGTATAGAGACCTCAAAAGTATTTATTAATACTATAAGGGCTAGTATAAGGTGCCCCTTCTAGATAGATAGCTCTAGGGGCAGAGACGCCTCGGTCTCTAGTTAGCATCGCGCTCTATAGCGCGCTAATATTACTATAACTATAATAGCTATAATAACCCGATGCTAAAGAGCAAGGGGTAATGCGGAGAATGCTTAGCGAGAGGTTATTAACTAAGAGGACTTGTTTAGAGCTAGGGTTACTATAGCGTAGTAGTATATCCTATGCTAGGTTATAAGGGAGCTTATAATAAGTGAAATAGCAGATAGTTAGTAACTCTCTAAAGTAATAGAGAATCCTATCTATAGACTGCAGGCTAATAACTTATATTACTAGATATAATTAGAGAGGGCGCGCAGACTAGCTAGCGATTATAGGGGCTATATAATTAATAGCTAGGGAACCCTATTCTATAAGGGACGGCTAGAGATACCCTAGGAAGGGTCTCTGAGGCTAGAGATCCTTTGCTAATACTATAATAACTATAGGGCGGGTTATATAGGGGTGAATAAGACTACCGAGTTGATCTCAAGGAACTTCTATTAGCTAAACTTAGCTATAGATATATATAATTACGTTATAGGGTGCTATATATACCAGGGGAACCGCGTTCCGAGGCATAAGCTTTATAGGAAATTATAACTACTACCCTTACCTATATACCTATTCTAGGAAATAAGTATAGACTTTATCACTAGATTGCTAGCGAGCTCTCAGTATATAGGCGGAGAATGCGATATAGTTCTCGTTATTATATACTAAATAACTAAGTTCGCTATATTTATCCTAACGATAAAGCAGCTAATAGCTGCTAAGTTAGCACGGATTATCTACGAACGGGTTAAATACCGTTTTAGCACTCTAGAGGGTATTATTAGCAACCGAGATAAGCTCCTAACTAGCTAATTTTGGGAAGAGTTCACGAGAGAGAGGACTATTAAGCGCCGCCTCTCTACTACGTACTATCCCTAAACTGATAGGTAGTTAGAAAGGATGTACTAGATATTAGAAAAGTATCTATAAGTATATACTAGCGACTCGCTATAAGAATAGGTAGTCTAGCTACCCGAGGCAGAGTTTGCATATAATAATAATCGCTATAGCACTACTAGCTACTCGCTAATAGAGGCCCTATATAGGTACTACCTGCGTTGCATAGAATATGTAGCTCCTGCGAATAGGGTTATAATATAAGGTATAAGGGAGCGAATCAAATATATTTCGAGGCTCTGCGAGAGGGCCTAGGAATAGTAGCAGAAGGCTACTAAGGCGCAAGCTAAGTACTATAACGCGAGGCATAAGGACTAGACCTACTATTAGGGATAGGTTATTAGGCTATTAACGAAGAACTTCTAGTTTAAGAATAAGAAACTAGCACCTAGGTTTATATAGGTAGCTATTGCGGAACTAGTTAGTATATAAGCGTATAGGGTCTATCTACTATTATAATACTAACGGATGCATAACATATTCTCTATTACCTTATTAGAACTATAGGACGACTGCTAAGAAGGTAGCGAAGGTTCGCCTATATACCTAGAGCTTAAGGATAGGCTAGAGGAATAAGAGGTAGAAGAGATTATTATATAGCAAGGTATTAGCAATAATATGCAATATCTAGTTAAATAAGTAGGATAGCTTATAGAATATAATATATAGGAGCCTATAGAGAACTTAGCAAATGCGCAAGAGGCTATTCGTAAGTTCGATAGATAGCATAAGAGGTCTTATAAGAAGTGGGATAACTAGTTGCAAGGTTATAGCAATAAGTTACTAATTATAAATCATAAGACTATAGAATAGAAGCTAAATTAAGAAGCAAAACGTTAATTATATTAAGCAGCGAATTATCGCTAATATTATAGCAAAAGAAGGGTATTATCCTATAAGAAAAAGGAGGGAGCTAACTATCTAAATAGTTATTTATTTCTAACTATAGCTATAGGCGCGAGCACCCCGACCACTATAACCACGAATAGCACTACGGCGACTAGTTGCTAAGCTAGCGTTACTAATATTACTAGCATCCCTATTATTATTACCTATAGACCGACTACCTGCTAACTTACTACTAGACTTACTACCTAGGTCACTACCCGACTCCCTACTAGAGCTACTACCCGCCTCGCTACCCGACTTATTACTAGAGCTATTATTAGAGATAGTAATAGTAACCTTAGTCTTCTTAGCCTTTCTAGCCTTTTTTGCTAAATCGTTGCTATCCTCTTAGCTATATTTAGTAGGAGTATAGAGGTATAAGGTATAAGAGATAGGGTGAGTACTAGCAATAGTAATAAAGCAGGAGGGAACGTTATTAGAGGTATACTTAAGGAGGTTATCTTAAACTAACTTGCTAAACTCGGGAAAGGAGTTAATATTACGCTTATAAGGACGCTTAGGGACTAGCTTTATTAAAAGATCGTTAACTAGATAATCGATTTCATCGCAAAGGTATATAGTAGGACTATTATTATAAATATATAGCAGCTAGGCGGCGTTTAGGCGCTGAAGGATATTAATACTATTGCGAAGGGTACTAACCTAGAACTAGTTATTAGTAGGATATAATTAGCAAGGGAGCAGCGAGCAATAGTATATATAAACTAAGACGTCGAGGGCGAGGGGCTCACGGATAGAAGCGAGCTCCTGGAGTTAGAGCTGCTCTATATTATAGCTATTACTACTAGTAATAGGATTATAGATAAGCTTAGTAATACGTTTCTATACTATTAAATAGTTAGCGAGGGAAGTGAGAATGTAATAATAATAAAGAGGGGTTAAGATACCCTCCTATTCCTAAGTTTAGATCTAGTAGAATATATTCTAGGTTATCTAAGCTATGCCCTAAAGCTCCTGAGGAACCTACTAGGCGTTAGTATATAGCAACCTAGTAGCGAACTAGCAGAGACTTATAGTAGCATATTTCTTCTTATTGAAGTTATAATAGATATACTTCTATATATATTCGCTATATATATAGCAAAGGTTAATAACGTCTTAATACATCCTATAGAGATAGCTAAGATAGGGATAGCTATTATTAGCGTTACTAGTGAGGTTACTAGAGAGGATTTCGGGATTATATAGGTATTTAGCGAGAACCGCGCCTATACGTGCGATATAAGATATAGCGGAGAACGATTAGTGAAATAATAATAAAAGAGATAAACTAGAAAAGGAAGAATAGGGAAAATTAATAATTATAGTAAAAGCTTGCGGAATAGATAATAAAGAGAAAAATAACGAAGGCTATTGAGTTGAAAAAGAGATACTAAAGGGGGAAAAATCCAGCTAGGTCGGAGACCTCGAAAAATAGACACCCTTTTATAATTAGCATCGCTAGGCAATAAGGCTAAATAATTACTAGCTATATACCGCTAAACGGTTATATAACTATTAATAACTAATTAAAAAATAATAGCAATACTCAAAATCCAAAAACATATAAACCGCTAGAAAATAAAATACGTTATTCGCTATAGCAGCCTAAATCCGGCGCAGGAAGGAGCGATAGTAAATAATATAATAAAGGCGCTAAACTATCGCCCTATAGTTAGCAATATAGAGCTATATTACCCTATTAGTATACCTTAGGGACCAAGGCTTTAGAAGGGGGGGCAATTATAAGGAATAATAGCAGGTATAGGATGCAGAGCTACGCTATTAGCAAAACGTTAGCGAGTTAGGGGCGAATAAATATACCTTAGAGAAAACTCTATAAGCGAAAAACTTAGAAGGTTAAGCAATAGTTCTAATATAATAACAGATATCTACGTTTCAACATTCTAGCCTTTCCTGGTTTAGGCCTTTAGCCATACTATTTATAGATTAATATCCTAGATATCGTAACTAATAACATAATGACTTCTATCTCGCTATAGAGATAACTAAGAACCTTATTCTAGAAACTTATAGGAACGACATAACGAGCCTTATAACTCATAAAACTATTATAACTATAATAAACCTACTAAGGATAAACCTAATTAATCTATAGATAGATAAGCCTTAGACCCTACTTATAATAACTAATATAACGAGGATCGCTAACTACGTAATTATAATACTAACTATCCTACCTAGTTTAAGTAGTATCCTAATAGCAACCGATTCCCACGCCTAGTTAAGGCCTATATGACTACGAGATATCCTTATAAATATTCACTATCTAAAGCTCTATCCCCTTATATAAGCCCTATAGATAACTATAACTCTTATAATTCCTTATTAGATTTAGAGTCTTTAAACTCCCTTAGTAACTACTAATCATAGAACGTATTTCGCTATAACTTTATTATAAAGATATTCTTATTACTAATACTACTTATATTAAGGCTAAGTATAGCTAGAAGTCTCCTAAGGACGTTATAAATATGTCTCCTATAATAATATCTAACGCTATCTATAGCATAGGAGAACTAGAACCCGTATCGATTATATTAAATACCTTAACTAATATCTAGCCCCTATTATTAGATATAAATATAACGGACCCGGCGCAATATAAGGATAATAATACTATCCTACTACTTATTACCCCTATATTAGAGCGTTCCCTAGAAAACTCTATACAATAAGTAGAGGATAAATAGATTACTATTAGCGTTCTACTTATAATTAACGAGGCCTTAGAGTAGTTAGATATTAAATATATAACCTAAGTTCCCTCTTATACTTATACTAAGACTTATATATCCTTTATTATTAATAGCATATCCTACTAATTTAACTCTTATTCCTACCTTAAAGTAGTTATCTACACACTATCTAGCCTCTAATATACCGCTCTACTAGATACCTATTTAGCCCTATTACTAATTAAGTAGAAGTTTATAGACTAGTACTACCCTAACGTTAATATTAAACCCTATAAGCCCTTTTAACTTAGAGGTGTTAGATAAGGAGGACCCTTAATATTATCTATACCTACTATTCCTATTACCCTATAGGGATAAGATAGCTTCGTTCTTAAAGTTAGTAAGTTAGTATATATTACTAACTCTATATCTTATAAATTTATTCTTAGAGGATATTTCTTATATAAATACGCCCTTTATATCTATTAGTAACCTATATAAGAACGCCTACCTAGTTACTAATAATAGTAACTCTATTCTAGTTACTTTAACCGCTTCTCGCCGACCCTTATAACGTTAATAAGTATAGGTATATATAGATTAAGACTATATCCTTCTCCCTAATTATAGGTTTAATATACTAATTTAATATTAAGCGCTACTAGTTACTCTATATAGGTATATTATATAACCTTACGCCTTCTTTAACTTATAGTAGCTATCTTATAGATCCTTATTATATACTATTACTACTAGTTAGGACTACGCTCTTCCCTTCTTAAACTTTAGTATTATACTAATAATAATCCGCAAGGGATAATTCCTAGGCTCACTATGTATATTAAGATTACCTTATCTATAGATACCTTCGTTATTAATATATCTTTAGCTATTCCTTTAATAGATTTATTAGGCCTAGATAGCCTAGAAGATAAATTAATTAATCTAAAATATTCTAATAGATATCCGTTTTATATATTATAAGATTATAATAATAACCCTCCTAATATTAATATAGATATATTAGATTATTAGGGAGAGGAGTATTAATAATAGGTATAATAGCCTATTAATAACTTCTATCCCTTATTTGCCCCTAGCGTAGGTAAGTTTAATAATAGTATTAATATTCCTATTCTATTTAAAAACGATATAGATATCGCTAACCTCTATTAATATCTATACTTCCTATTATATCGTAATAAGTCTACTATAGATTTAGTCCTAGACCCTCTATTAAAAGCTAATATTATTAAAAAGGTACCCTTAGGAGAACTATACCTAGCTATAGCACTAGTATTCATAATATAGAGGAATAATAAACTATATATTATTATTAACCTTTAACGCGTTAATACTAAGATATACTTATATATATACCCCCTACCTAGAATAACCGAAATCCTTAGTTCTCTCTTAGGAAATGCTATTTTCTTAGCTATTAATATTACTAAAGGGTTTTTTAATTAGCTAATTATACCTAATAATAAATAGAAGACTATGTTCGTTACGCCTAATTATAAGCACGAACGTTTTATAGTAATAACTATAAGCCTTATATTCTTACGAACCTTCTTTTAGTACTATATAGAATATATATTTAGCCCTTACCTATAGTAGTTTATACTTATCTATATAAATAACGTTATTATTTATTGATAAACAAGGGAAGATTATTTAGATTACTTATACCTCTCTCCTACCCTCCCATAGAAGTTAGAATACTACCTATCTCTATCTAAATATTACTTGTAAGAATAGGTATATAGGTAGCAAAAGGGACGCTAAAGCAGCCTAAATAATAGATATTTATAGGCTGGTTTTAATTGTGATAAAAGCTAATAAATTTAAGCATAAGGAGGTATTCTGAATGGAATTAATTAATTGAGAAATCGTTAATTAATAATAATATTATCTCTAAGTTATAAATCCTACCCTCATAAAGTGAGGGGAACGATATTCTAAAACGTAGCTACTAAACGGCTAATTATTAAGCTTATTTAGCAGAATCGTGCTCGGATCACTATGTGGTCCGTGCACTATGTCGTTTACTTATTTATAGCTATAAATATAAGGATTATAAATATAAACATATATATGTATATATATATATATATGTGTGTGTGTGTGTAAGGTTATTAATATTATTAGAATATAGATAGATTTTTAAAGTATTTATTCCTTAAAGGAAATATTATCATGATTATTATTTTATGTTTTATAGTTATTAAAGTGTTATTAACGAGATATTATATAGATATATAACTATATATACTATAGTTATTTATTAAAGTGTATTCAAAGTTTATAATATTAGAATAGAAATATTAAGATATACCTTCGATATTCTTACACCCCCCCGTAAGGTAAATATCTATTTATATATAGCTTATTGTTTATATTATGTTATGTTATATTATATCACACTCCTTTTATAGGTTATATACTCTAATATAAAAACTCTTAAAACCCAGTGGGAAAATGTAAGGAACAATAGCGGGTGCAGGATGCAAAGCCACGCTATTGGCAAAACGTCGGCGAGTAAGGGGCGGATAAATACACCTTGGAGAAAACTCTGCAAGCTGCAGACTTAGAAAGTTAAGCAATAGTTTAATATAACAACGGATACCTACGTTTCAGCATTCTAGCCTTTCCTGGTTTAGGCCTATAGCCATACTCTTACAGAAAAATAAAGAGGAAATTCTTAGAGTATTATTTATAATAGGTACTAGTAGAAAAACCTACAAACCTTACTCTTATAGTCATAAAAGGAAAACTAGACTTTTTATGATAGTTTATAATAGGTATTGCAGTCTAATAGTTTAGATCTGTAATCCGGTTATTGTTATTTATATTATTGATATTATTATTATTTATATGATTATTACCTATTATTCTTAATAGGTTATGAAATCTTATCTTGCCCAAGGGCTTTATTAATATATCCGCAATATCATTACTAGACTATATATAAAAGAGGAAAATCTCTTCTTCTATAACTAGATTCCTAGTAAAATAGTATTTTATATTAATATACTTAGCCTTTTTATGAAATTTAGGATTCTTAGCTAACTTTTAAGCTAAGATATTATCTATAAGTATTTTAGGCTTTATTAGGCTATTATAGCCTAGTTTATTAATATGAGGTTATAGCCTACAAAAGGCCGGGCCAGGGAAGGAAAGAGCAGTAGTAACGTAGGGGTTAGTTATATTATAGAAGATAAGTTAGCCCTTCTAGCCACTTATGCGTGCGGAGCCCTTTTTAGGGCTCAGCTCGGCTTAGCTAACTAATGCGGTTAAACCATAGCGGAGGCCCGGCGCCGGTTTAGCGCCAGCTTAGCGCTATAATCCTAATCCTATGCTATAATCCTAATCCCTTATAATTACCCCCCCTCTAGAGGGCTTGGTCTCTAAGTCCGATGACCCGTAAAAACTCCTGCCTGCGTGGGGATTCGAACCCTCTATAGCGCTTATGATTAGTTATATCCGGGCCTTCGGGTCTTTCACCTAGTTACCGCGGCTTTGCTAGAGGCCCTCCGTGCACTCGGCGGTCTGTTGTCTTCTATACGGCCTCAGGTCTTATACCTACACGCTGTCAGCTTCCGCGCAGCTTCAGGTTTTATACCTACGCGCTAGCGGGCTAGCTTCTTCTATATAGCCTCAGGTCTTGCACCTACGCGCCATCAGCTTCCGCGCAGCTTCAGGTCTTGCACCTATGCGCTAGCGGGCTAATTTATATCCGGGCCTTCGGGTCTTTCACCTAGTTACCACAGCTTCTACCTAGCTTCGGGTTTTTCCTTATAGCTAGCAGGCTTTAAACGCCTGCATAGGGATTTAAACCCTCTATAGCGCGGTCTCTTCTAGGCTTTTGGGTCTTTTACCTAGTTACTATAGCTTGCGCCCGGCTTTAGGCTTTTCCTAATAGCTAGCAGGCTTTATATACTTATGCGGGGATTTAAACCCTCTATAGCATCTCTTCTAGGCCTTCGGGTCTTTTACCTAGTTACTATAGCTTCTGCCTAGCTTTAGGCTTTTCCCTATAGCTAGCGGGCTTTGCTTACTAATCCCTAAGGGCTTAGTAGTAGTTTACTTATCCTCTAATATATATAGCTTGAAAACGCTATCCTCTGCGATCCGTATACCTCTCGCGGGGGCTACCTAGGCCCGCTGAGGGCTTAGCGAGCTGCTAGCAGATATAGTACTAATTAGTAGGGTATTACTATCTTCTATCGCTATTAGCTAATCGCGGATTTAGGCTAGCATACCGTCTTTAGCGAGGGTTCTATAAGGGTACGCTAGAGGGCGTTCATATTCGCAGGCCTAGGTCTCAGGGGTCTTAGAGACTAGCATAGGGCGCGCGGATAGGGCCCGAATAAGCGCATCGTTCTAGTCAGCTTAGCGCTGAATAGTTACAATAAGTTTAGCAATAAGGGCTGCGTCGGGGCCTATAGTTTCAGAAGCAAAATTTTCACTTAGCTCATTAGGCATAGACTCGCTAGCGACGCCTCAGCAGCCTGATCTACTTATTCTAGAGCTAGCTGCTTATATAATTAGGTAGAACTTATCTAATGATGAGGTTATAGCTTATAAAAGGCCGGGCTAGGGAAGGAAAGAGTAGTAGTAATATAGGGGTTAGTTATATTATAGAAGATAAGTTAGCCCTTCTAGCTACTTATATATATAGAGCCCTTTTTAGGGCTCGGCTCAGCTCGGCTAACTAATGCGGTTAAACCTCGGCGGAGGCCTGGCGCTGGTTCGGCGCCGGCTCGGCGCTGTAATCCTAATCCCACGCCGTAATCCTAATCCCTTACAATTAAGTATAAAGTTATAGCTATTATATATATAGAGCCTCTTTTGCTATATTAGATAAAGCTATATATTCGGCTTTATAGCTTAATAAGCCTACTATATTTAGAAGAAGAATAGGATATAATATTATATAAACCCTAAGTAAATATATATGCTGAGGTCGATTTTCGATTATTAAGATCTCGTGCCTAATCTAAATCTATAAATCCAATTATATTATTATTATTATTAGATATATCCTCACTATAGTTATATATTAAACTATAGTTGGGAAATTTATTTATGTATCCCTATATTCTATTAAGAGCTATAAAATGCTCTTTAGAAGGATTACTACTATAACGGGCATAAGTTATAACCGCTAAAGTAATATCTAGACTTGTTTTTAAAGCTAGGTATAGGAGGGCTCCGATCTCTTATTAATATTATAATATTTCCTCTTTAGTTACATAGTTATTATGTTTATATAACTTTAGATTATTATCCATAGGAGTATAAGCTCTATAAACTTCTATTTTATTATGTTTATTAAGTAGTTTTTTTTAGTATACTTTAGTTGTTTTATATATAATTGTTTATTTATATGGTGTATTATTATTTCATTTCCTAGGAAGATACTAGGCTCCCCTAAGTATTAAAGTCTTGAATGCCTTTATAGGTTATTATATATATAGTTATAAGTATTATTATTATTAATAGCTAATAGTATATTATTAATATGATAAGCTAGAATAGCTTTATAGTTATTATTATTTAATATAAATACTCCTTTATCATAATAAGAGACTTTAAAGTTGTACTGAAGTAGTATTGACCGTAGGTGTTTATACTATAGGCGTGGGCTTTGTTTTAAGCTATATAAGGCTTTATGAAGCTTGCAAATTAGGCTATTATCCGTTGGATTATTATTATAGTTATATTATTAGTAATTCTTTTATATAAGAAACCAGTAGGTGTCCTAATATATAGATCTTTATTACTATCTGCGCGGGTAAAAGCAGTAGTAACGTCAAACTGCTTTAATATATAGTTATGTTTTATAGCAAATATTAATATAAATCTATAGCTTTTAGGCCTATAAGTAGCACTAAAAGTCTCAAGGTAATCTATACCAACATGTTGGTTAAAACCTTGAACTACCCAACGGGCTTTATATTTTATATTATTATTATTATTATTATTATTATTATTATTATTATTATTATTATTATTATTATTATTATTATTATTATTATTATTATTATTATTATTATTATTATTATTATTATTATTATTACCAGCCTCAATAGTTAGATTCGGTAAAGAGTTATTACTAGGATGTAGAGGAGACATCTTAGTATTATTATTATTACTACTTTTAGTAGTATTATTATTAAATTGGGATTTGATATATATAGGTAACTCTTTATATTGAGTAATAAAGGTGCTTTCTAATATAATAACGTCTCTCGACTATTGCAACTTTTTATTATTAGTATTATGGACCTTATAACTATTGGAGCTATAACTAATAATAGCTCCTTTTAAAGCTCTAGGATCGAGCTCTTCTATTAACAGATTATAGTTTTTATAGTAGTATAAACTAACCTATACCCTTACATAATTTATATTAGGCTTCCTTTTATTTTTTAACTCAAAAGTAGTTTTATATTTAAGAGCCTTATATAGGACCTATTATATAGGTATATAGAAGCAAGGACTGCTTCACCCCATAGGTTTAAGGGTAAAACAGAGTTATATAATATTACCCTGGTTTTATTTATAATAGTACGTATAATACGTTCTATTAGTCCGTAGGATTATATATATATAGCGGTCTGATATTATAGATAATACTACTATTTATATATATAGTTTTAATACGTTTATTATTGAATTCCAAGCCACTATCCGTATTAAACTCTCTAATACGCTTGTTATTATTATTATTATTATTAACTTTAGCCTTAGATTCATTAAAGGCTTTAGTAATAGTCTCTACTATCTTATTTCGTAATAATCTTCCCTATACGAAGCGGGTATATTTATAATAAACATTATAAACTACGTATAGTAATTGTAGGTTTTAGGACTTATAGGTCTATAAAGATCTAAGGCTATATAATCTAGATAATCTAGATCTTTATTATATATTAATTTTTTATTTACCTTAGTAATAGACTTGCCCTTAAGGCAGGCTTCACAAGGTAGAAGATTTATTGTATTCATAGCATTAGACTTATTTATAAGGTTATTATTTATTTCAGTATAATTCAAAAGACTTTTAAGATATTTATAGCTCATGTAACCTAGACGGTCACGCCATAGTTTATATGGATCTTTGTTATTATTATTAGTTATAGATTGCGTATAGAGTAGGTTATTATTATTATTATTATTCCTCTTATTTAAGGGGGCTTTTCAAACCTAATTCAAGGGTACTTTAAAAGATAGAGGTTATTAAGCTTATAGCCCGTAGCTATAATATGATCTTTATATGTATCGTATAAAATAGGTTTCTGCTAAATAATAGAGGGTATACCTATATTATTAAGACGTCTTTAAGTAAGTAAATTAATACCTAGTTTAGGTATATAATAGACGTCTTTTAATATTGTTTTATTATTATTAGGATAAATATTCAAATCTCCTTTCATAGAAGAAGTAAGCTGATTCGCTTTGCCCTACTTTGTAGAGGTATTTATAGACTTTTTATTATATAAAGAATTGTGATCTTTAACTATATATATAGTAGAAGTAGTATTGATATAGAATATAGTATTAATTTAGTTATAACGTCTTGATCCCTTATCCTTTTCCTTAGTTAAAATACTCTATTAAATAAAGGAACTAAGGTTATATTATTAGTTCTCTTTTTATTATAAGGATTATTATGGAATATATATATATTTTCAAACTCCTGATTTTCATCAGAGTTGTTGAGACCCATAAGATCAACGTTTTAATCAACAGTTTGATCTATAGATATATAGGGGGTTATTAAAGTATTATTTTCATCTTCTACTTCTTCTATTACCCTTAAGGTAGTGATATTAACTTCCGTAGTAATAGAAGAAGAAGAGCTTTCATTTTTACTGGTATTATTTTTGGATTTATTGTTGGATGGATTCCACTATGCTAGGGCCTTTTTAAGATATAGAAAGGCATAGGTATCCTTAGTATAGCTAGTTGTTTTATAGTTTTTATAATAAAGACCCTTTTGTTTTTCCTAAGGTCTTTTAGTAACCTTATTTTTATTATTATTATTATTGTTATTTTTAGTAGTAAAATTTACTACTTTACCCTTATGTTTTAACCCGTCTAATAAATTAGAAAATAGACTATTAAGCGTATAGGTAGCTATTGGAAGCCCAGTCGGCGGTTCGTCGCCGACCCAACCGGCGCCACGTCGGGCCGATCGGACCCACCCATTGCGCCGATTCAACCAATAGGAGGGCCAGGACCCTATATATAAGGACTGCCTATATGGCTATCGTAACCACCAAACCTATGATAGATAGATATCACGAATAACTATAGTATTATGGAAGAACCCTATCTTTCTAGTACGATTACCTGCATAGGATAGTTATTCCGATACTAATTAGTAGTTAACTTAACTATTATAACTACTCGAGTTACTACAGATTAGTAAGGTTTATTACTACCTACGTTAGAAGAGACGTTTCTGCTGTTAATATCACTGCTACTAGCAGAGGGATTGAAGCGACCGTTACGGGCTACTATAATAACTATTTAATAATATCTAGGCTGCTTTACGCCTATATACGACGACCAGTTAAGTAAACGACTATAGCGATAACGTCTAGGCTGCTCTACGCCTATATATAACAACCTCGATGCGAAAAGCTATGATATTGCAAAAATAACGCATACTATACCTACTCTACTACTCTATTTATAATAGCTACCCTAACTACTAAGCCGGGTAGCAACCCCCCTCCTCCTCCTACTACCTATAATAGATCTATCTAAGGATCTATCTCTAGCGATATCCCTATCCCTACCTAGCTTAAGGGCATCGTCTAGCCCGACCTATAGGG
>JAOQIF010000406.1:0-74215 GCA_026260285.1 Colletotrichum sansevieriae
CTATAAACCTCTATAAAGCGAAAGCAAGAAATAGTATATAAGGGAAGAGCATAACCTAAGGGGGCCCCTAGTAGCAAGGTCGGGTTAAAAGATAGGCTAATAGGGTCCTAGCTAGAAGATAGCGCGGGGTTTATAGAGGCTAATACCTTACTAATAGGTTAGTAGTATAATATAGGGATCTAACTAGAATAGGTCTATATCTAGCCCTAGTATATAACCTATAATATCTAATTATATAATATGCTTTAGCTATAAGTAAAAGGGGTATAAGAGGGTAAATTGCCTGGATAAATACGTGAGATAAAGCGTAAATAAAACGCTAATAAGATATTAAATATTCGCTAAAAAAGCAAGGATTAATATAATCTAATCCTTAAGAGTTAAAAAACTTAACTTATTAGAAAACGAGTAAGCTAGGGGACTATACTAGTAACCCCTACGCCTAAATTAGAACTAGATACTCTCCTAAAGGGAGCTATTATAAAGGGATAGGCAATTATTCTCTAGAATATTACTAAATAAGAAGTAGTAGTAGATATAGATTCCTATTCCTAGGTTAATATTATTAGTAGTTAACTAGCTAAGTCCCTATAACTATAACCTATAGTAGCTATCACCCTTATAATAGAAGGGTTTAATAAGTTATCTATAAAAAGCTAGAATATATACTAGTTAATATTCTTCCTTATTAACTTAGGAGGAGAAGCGAGGAAGATATAGTAACTCTTTGCTAAAGCCTCCCGACCTAAGGGAATAAGAGACCTTCTCCTATTATAATACTCTATAAGAAGAGAGGGTATTATAATTAATACCTAGATAAATACCTAGGAATATAAACGCTTTAGTATTACTAAGCTATTAGTATTTATATAAGAGATCGTTAAGAATAGCTAGAAGGCTTATATTATATATATATTAGGGAATATCACCCCTTATAAGCTGCTAATAGGGGCTCTAGAAGAAGAAGACACCCTAGAAGGCAATATAGAGTTACTACTAGAACTATCTAGTAAATAGGTAATATTTAATAAATAGTTAGTAAAGCAGTACCCGGTCCTAGAGGGCGTAAAATATACTATTAACTTAATCGAAGGGAAGAAACCCCTATATAGGCCTATCTACCTATTAAATAAGTATTAATTAGAAGGAATTTGCTAATATATCGCTAATAACTAAGTAATAGGGCAGATCTAACCCTCAACTAGCGAAGCAAGCGCCCCTATCCTTTTTATACTTAAGAAAGATAGGTCCCTATGCCTTTATATAGATTATCGAGGCCTTAATAAGGTAATAATAAAGAACTAATATCTACTCCCTCTTATTAGCAAACTATTAGATAGGCTTTAGGGAGTGAAATAGATCTTAAAAATCGATATTCAAGATATATACTACTATATTCATATTAAGCTAGAGGATCGCTAGAAAATAGCATTTAGGATATATTATAAGCACTTTAAATATACTATTATACTATTTAGACTTACGAACGCCCTAGCTATATTCTAGGTATATATTTACTAAGTACTCGCTAAGCTGCTAGATACCTATTATATTATTTATATAGATAATATTATAATCTACTCCGAGATAAGAGAGCAATATATAAAAGACCTTCTCTAAGTGCTCTATAGGCTTTACTAGTAGGAGCTCTATACTAAGCTTAATAAGTATAGGTTTTACTAATAGCAGGTAGAGTTCCTAAGGTATATAATTATACCTAAGGGTATATTAATAGATTAAACTTATATCTGAGCTATTACTAAATAGAAGCTATTAAAAATATATTAAGATATCTAGGTCTTCCTTAGATTCTATAACTTCTACTATAAGTTTATTATAGGATATTTAGGTATTATAGCTCTAATAATATCCCTACTAAAAGGCAGTGAGAATAATAAGAAAGGAGGCGAGTTTCACTAGCTAGAAGAGGCTTAATAAGCCTTTAAGCAGCTTTAAGCTGCCTTCTACTTAGTAACTATTCTCTAATACTAGGACCTAACCTATAAGATAAGGGTTAAGACGGATGCTTCCATAAAGGCTATATCTAGCATCCTATTATAGCATATTAATAGTTAGTAATAACTAGTTACTTACTCTTTATAGAAGCTTAGTAATATAGAGCAACGTTAGGGAGCAAGCTAATAGGAACTTCTCGCTATAGTCGAGAGTTTAGACTATTAGGCTTACTACCTTCAGGATATATCAAAGAAGTTTATAATCCTAACGGATTACTAGGTACTAAAGGGAGTTATTAGCACGCTTATATAGGATCTTTAGGGAAGGCTTACTAAGTAGGTATATAAACTCTTAGCATTTAATTTTAACCTAGAGCATAAGTCGGGGGTTATAAACCTAGCAGATAATCTATCTAAGAGGCTAGACTATATAGAGGGGGAGGTGAAGTATAATAATATACTCCTAACCCTAGTAAAGAAGCTAATACTTATTAGAGAACTACTAGTAGACCTTTAGATAAGTATTATTATACTATAAGGTAATATAGAGACCTTAAAAGCATTCATTAACGCTATAAAGGCTAGCATAAGGTGCCCCTTTTAGACAGATAGCTCTAGGGGCAGAGACGCCTCGGTCTCTAGTTAGTATTGCGCTCTATAGCGCGCTAATATTACTATAACTATAGTTGCTATAATAACCTGATACTAAAGAGCAAGGGGTGATATAGAGAATGCTTAGCGAGAGGTTATTAACTAAGAGGACTCGCTTAGAGCTAGGGTTACTATAGTATAGTAGTATATCCTACGCTAGGTTATAAGGAGGCTTATAATAAGCAAAATAGCAGATAGTTAGTAACTCTCTAAAGTAATAGAGAATATTATCTATAGACTATAAGCTAACGACTTATACTACTAGATATAATTAGAAAGGGCGTGCAGACTAGCTAGCGATTATAGGAGCTATATAATTAATAGCTAGGGAACCCTATTCTATAAGGGATAGCTAGAGATACTATAAGAAGGGTCTCTAAGGCTAGAGATCCTTTGCTAATATTATAATAACTACAGGGCGGGTTATATAGGGGTAAATAAGACTACTAAGTTAATCTCGAGGAACTTCTATTAGCTAAACTTAGCTATAGATATATATAATTATATTATAAGGTGCTATATATACTAGGGGAACCGCGTTCCGAGGCATACGCCTTATAAAAAGTTATAACTACTACCCTTATTAATATACCTATTCTAGGAAATAAGTATAGACTTTATTACTAGATTGCTAGCAAGCTCTTAGCATAAGGGCAGGGAATATAATATAGTTCTTATTATTATATACTAAATAACTAAGTTTGCTATATTTATCCTAATAATAAAGCAGCTAATAGCTGCTAAATTAGCGCGGATTATCTATAAAAAGGTTAAATACCGCTTTAGCACTCTAGAGGGTATTATTAGTAACTAAGATAAGCTCCTAACTAGCTAACTTTAGGAAGAGTTCATAAGAGAGAGGGCTATTAAGCGCTGCTTCTCTATTATATACTATCCCTAGATTAATAGGTAGTTAGAAAGGATATATTAGACGTTAGAAAAGTACTTATAAGCATATACTAGCGACTTGCTATAAGAATAGGTAGTCTAGCTACCTAAAGCGGAGTTTATATATAATAATAGTTATTATAATACTACTAGCTACTTGCTAATAGAAGCTCTATATAGTTACTACCCGCGTTATATAGAATACGTAGCTCCTATGAATAGGGTTATAATATAAGGCATAAGGGAGCGAATTAAATATATTTCAAGACTCCGCGAGAGGGCCTAGGAATAGTAGCAGAAGGCTACTAAAGCGTAAGCTAAGTATTATAACGCGAGGCATAAGGACTAGACCTACTATTAGGGATAGGTTATTAAGCTATTAATAAAGAACTTCTAGTTTAAGAATAAGAAACTAGTACCTAGGTTTATATAGGTAGCTATTATAGAACTAGTTAGTATATAAGTATATAGGGTCTATCTGCTATTATAATACTAATAGATATATAATATATTCTCTATTACCTTACTAGAACTATAGGATAACTACTAAGTAGGTAGCAAAGGTTCGCTTATATACCTAGAGCTTGAGGATAAGCTAGAGGAATAGGAAGTAGAAGAGATTATTACATAGCAAGGTATTAGCAATAATCTTAATATATAATTAAATAAGCAGGATAGCTTATAGAATATAATATATAGGAGCTTATAGAGAATTTAGTAAATGCGCAGGAGGCTATTCATAAGTTTAATAGATAGCATAGGAGGTTTTATAAGAAGTAGGATAACTAGTTACTAAATTTATAGCAATAAGTTACTAATTATAAGTTATAAAACTATAAAATAGAAGTTAGATTGAGAAGTAGAATATTAATTATATTAAGTAGCAAGTTATTACTATTACTATAGCGAAAGAGGGGTATTATCCTATAAGAAAAAAGGAGAGAGCTAACTATCTAACTAGTTATTTATTTCTAACTATAGCCACGGGCGCGAGCACCCTAACTACTATAACCGCGAATAGCACTATAGCGACTAGTTGCTAAGCTAGTATTATTAGCATTCCTATTATTACTACTTATAGACTAATTACTAGCTAACTTACTACCTAACTCACCCCTAGAGTTACTACCTAACTTATCCCTAGAGCTACTACCTACTTTATTACCTAACTTATTACTAGAGCTACTATTAGAGATAGTAATAATAACCTTAGTCTTTTTAGCTTTTCTAGCCTTTTTTACTAAATTATTACTATCCTCTTAGCTATATTTAGTAGGGGTATAGAGATAAGAGGCATAGGAAACGGGGCGAGCGCTAGTAATAGTAATAAAGCAGGAGGGAATATTATTAGAAGTATATTTTAGGAGATTATCCTAGAGTAACTTACTAAACTTAGGAAAGGAGTTAATATTATACTTATAAGAGCGCTTAGGGATTAGTTTTATTAAAGGGTTATTAACTAGATAATTAATCTTATTATAGAGGTATATAGTAGGACTAAAATTATAAATATATAGCAGCTAGGCAGCGTTTAGGTGCTAAAGTATACTAATATTATTATAAAGGGTACTAACCTAGAACTAATTATTAATAGGATATAGTTAGCAAGGGAGCAGCGGATAATAGCTTATATAAACTAAGATATTAAGAGCGAGGTGCTTATAAATAGAAGCGAGCTCCTGGAGCTAGAGCTGCTCTATATTATAACTACTACTACTAGTAGTAGGATTGCGAATAAGTTTAGCAATATGCTTCTATATTACTATATAGTTACTAAGAGAAGCGAGTATATAATATTAATAAAGAGGGATTAAGATACCTTTATATTCCTAAATTTAGATTTAATAGAATATATTCTAGGTTATCTAGGCCGCGCCCTAAAGCTCCTAGGGGACCTACTAGGTATTAGTATATAGCAACGAGGTAGCGAACTAGTAGAGACTTATAGCAGCGTATTTCTTTTTATTAAAGTTATAATAGATATACTTCTATATATATTCGCTATATATATAGCAAAGGTTAATAATATCTTAATATATCTTATAGAGATAGCTAAAGCAGGGATAGCTACTATTAGTATTGCTAGTAAGGTTACTAGAGAGGATTTCAGGGTTATAGAGATATTTAGCAAGCACCGCGCCTATATGCGCAATATAGGATATTGCAGAGAGCGATTAGCGAGATAATAGAGAAAGAGATAAACTAAAAAAGGGGAAAAAGATAAAAAATTAGATAACTATAGCGAGAGTTTATAGAATAGATAATAAAGAGAAAATAATAGAGGCTACTAAGCTAAAAAAAGGATACTAAAGAGGGAAAAATCTAGCTAGGTTAGAGACCTAGAAAAGAAGACGCCCTTTTATAATTAGCATCGCTAGGCACTAAGGCTAAATAATTACTAACTATATACCGCTAAATAGTTATATAACTATTAGCAACTAATTAAAAAACAATAGCAATGCTTAAAATTCGAAAATATATAAAGCGCTAGAAAATGAAATACGTTATTTGCTATAACAGCCTAAATCTAGCGCAAGAAGGAGTAATAGTAAATAATATAATAAAGATACTAAACTATTACCCTATAGTTAGCAACGTAGAGCTATATTACCCTGATAGTATGCCTTAGGGACCAAGGCTTTAGAAGGGGGGGGTAATTATAAGGAATAATAGCAGGTGCAGGATATAGAGCTATGCTATTAGCA
This sequence comes from Colletotrichum sansevieriae, assembly GCA_026260285.1. NCBI lineage: Eukaryota > Fungi > Ascomycota > Sordariomycetes > Glomerellales > Glomerellaceae > Colletotrichum > Colletotrichum sansevieriae. The sequence goes on from JAOQIF010000406.1 coordinate 6,200, forward strand.
AAACGTTAGCAAGTTAGGAGCGGATACATATACCTTAGAGAAAACTCTACAAGCTATAGACTTAGAAGGTTAAGCAATAGTTTAATATAACAATAGATATCTACGTTTTAACATTCTAGCCTTTCCTGGTTTAGGCCTTTAGCTATACTCTTATAAGAAAAATAAAGACTTTTAAACCTAATAAGCTATCTATAAGTTAGACTATAATTAGGTATTGCTATTACTTACCTACTTATCCCTAGAGGTAGCAAATAAGCTATACTAGCTACCAGAGGGTACCCTAAGCTACCTTATAATAGCTATTAATATACCTAAACTAGAAGATAAGCTAAAGGGATACCTCCTAGTTAAATAGATCCTCTGGCTTAATTATAAGCTTAATATATTATTACTTAAGGTGCTAAAAATACTTATTACACCTAAAAAAGAGCGCTAGAAAGTATAAGATAGGCTTTCAATAATAAATAAGAAGCTTATAATACCTAAGGAAGAGGACCTATATATAAAGTTAATATATAAGGCTTATATCTAATAGCTTATAATATACTTAGGTTAGCATAAGACTATTAAGCTTCTAAAGGAGCGCTAGTTTTAGCCCTAGCTAACTACTAATATTAAGTAATATATTATAACTATTATACCTATTACTAGGCTTAGAAGCTAAGAGATAAGCCCCTAGGAGAGTTAAAACCCTTACTAATACTAGACTACCCCTAGGAATATATTATAATAGATTTTATATTACACCTACTTAACTACTATAAGTATAATAATATATTTATAGTAAGATATCATTTATTAAATGAGATAGTCTCCTTTTCCTACTATAAGATTATTATAGCATAGGATCTTACCTAGCTATATTATACCTATATCTTCTAGTATATAGGGTTCCCTATTATAATTATATCTAATAGAAACCCTTAGTTTACTTCTAACCTCTAGAGTAAACTTTATAAGATATATAATATAACTATACGGCTAAGTATAGCTAGCTATATAGAAATTAATAGATAGATAGAGATCCTTAACTAATACCTAACTTAATCCCTCTACCCTTAGATAAACTAGTTCTAAGATAACTAGAGCGAAATACTCCCTACTATAGATAGATTTCGCTTAAGTAATACTATTAAAAAAAACTATAGGGCTTATATTATTTAATATTAAATAAGAGTATTTGCTATAGATAAGTTTTAACTAGGATTAATATATATAGAAGTTCTTAATAATAAAAGAAAAGATTAAATAGGGTAATACTTAGTAGCTTATATAAAACCTCTATAATATATAGAATATTACTAAAAGAAATATAGCTATAGCTTAATATTACTATACTTATACTATTAACTATTATTAATAGCCTAATAACTTAGCTATAGGGGACTCTATTTATATATTAATAGATAAATAGTACTAGAAGAATTCTTTAAATCTATTTATACTATAGGATAGACTATAGCTAATTAAAGCTACTAGCCCTAGGGGAATATTGGTACTAGATCTACCTAAAGAATATTATTATTACCTAATATTCTACCCTAGTAAGCTTTAGAAAGCTACTAGGGACCTTTTACTAGGTTAATTTAAAGCCCTACTACCTACTATTAAGTTTAATAATAAGCTAGAATATAAGGTTATATAAGTAACTACTAGCTAGTTATACTAATAATAGTTATAGTACTATGCTAACTAAAAAGGCTATAATTATAACCCCACTTAGTATAATACTAAAAGTTTTAAGTATACTCTAGTAGTACTATAAGTTTTTTTTATATTATTAACCTAGCTGCTATAGGACTGCTAAAATACTTTTTAGCTTAGCTTCTAGCTGCTACCTGAGATAAGGACCCTGCTGCTATAGATAATAATAACGCCCTAGTATAACTATTAGAAGCAGGAATACTATTTAGGGAATAACTATATATATAATAGTTAATTGCTATAGATAGTAATACTAGTAAAGGGGGGGGGTAATATCATAGCACTAGGTTAGATCTACCTAATTTTAGGGTTATATAACTACTAAGTCACGTGATCTCTAGGTGAGTGCTATAGCGCTAGGTTAGACCTACCTCAACTTAGGGTTATATAACTACTAAGTTATATAATCTCTAGGCGAGCCTTTAGCCTTCTAGGGCTATGCTAGCCTATAGATAGACTTTTCCCTTCTTCAACGCAGAATCCACTTAATATAGTGCAATTGAAGTGTGCTAACCTTCGCCCATTTGCTATTCGTGATAGATAATAAAGATCTCTTTAGCTAACTTATATACTAAAATAAGGGCGGCGTTAAAACCTTCGTCAGATAGGGGTAGTGCTAATATAAAGTTAATAGAGATTATATAGTATAGGCACGGGGTTAGAAGGATAGGTTATAGGTTACTATAGGCTTTATATTATTAAATCTAGAAGACCTAGCATTAGGGGTAGTTATATAGATAGTTATATAGTTATCTAAGGCTATTGTATATGTAATGTTAAGAGACGAATTTAGAGAGCTTATTATATCCTAAGTAGTTACTATTATATATAGCGTTAAAGATATTGCTAAAATAGGACCTTAGTATATATAATCGTGGGATATAATCGATATCGGTTTTCTAGAGTAGTCCCTATTTAGTTTAAAATAGGAGATCTACCCTATTATCTAGCTGTGAATTTACGTTATTATAGATAACGTTAAGTGCCTTCTACTAAACTAGATCTATTTTATAGCTATCCTATATTTTCTTTTTAAAATGGTGCAATCTTAATAACTATAGAAGCTAGTTATAGCAGTTAGGTAGTACTAAGTAGGATACTAGTAACCTCGATAGGTTCGAGTAGGGGCTATTCTTAGATAGGTAGTAAATAGGTTAGTTAATTATTACTGATTAGGTTATAAATAGTAGGCTTCTAGTTTATATTATTATATATAGCTATAAATATAAGGTCTATTAGGCGATTATTAGGTAGGATATCTAATGTACCTAGGGCGTTAGTGAGAGAAATATTATTAATAGGGAGTTAGCTTAATATATTAGGAACTAAGTAATCCTTCCTAGCTTTATAGATAATATAGATTTTAAACTATAATATATACTCTATCGCTTAGATTAGCTTCTTATTAGCTATAGTATATATAGTTAAGTTAGTAATATTATTAATTTAATAGGATTAAATATTAATAATAGCCTTATAGTCTATAAATATTATAATAAGTATAGTTTAGGTAGATCGGATCTAATATTCTATTTTAGATATAGTTTATATATAACTAGCTACTTCGAGCTCTATTAACTAGTACTATTTCTTAGTATCGCTTAATATATATAAGGTAAAAGCGATTAGCTTAATAGCGTTATATAGGGGGTATTATCTATTAGCTAATATAGGGATAATAGAGTCCTTAATATAGAAGACTTAGATACTAAAGCTAGCAGATAATATATTAAACTCGATATGAAGTTATTATTTAGGTAAAAAGTATTATATTAGCAGTTAATACGTTCTTAAGTATCTAGAAAGCGTTAGATTCCTTTGCTATAGGTATTAGGATATTAATAGTAGTTACCTAAGCTTTCTATGCGGGTTTAGATATTTTACTAGTCTTTATTATACTATTACTATTAAGTCGTCTATATATTTATAATAATATCGTTTTATAATCTTTAAGTAGCTTAGTAATCTAGGCGTATTATAGAATATAGTGTTATAGGCTAGATACTAGTCTGAGGAAATATTTAAGGGATTATAGGGTTATAGGGAATTAAATAGCTTAAATAGCTTCTAGTTTAGATATCGGTATTAAAAGACTAGAAGAGTTAACTACTTTACCTAATATAACTACCATAGGGAAGCTAATGTAGGATTTATCGGGTCCTAAGGAGATATTAGCATCTAATATGGCTTATATTATATTATATAGGTTGTTAAGGTAGTTATTAAGGCCTTTAGAGGTAATAATAATATCGTTATAGTACGAGTCGGCGTTAGATTTAGAAAGAATAGAATCTATCTATTATTAGATATAAGCGTTGCTATTCTTATATCCTATTATAGGATATTTAAAGGTGAATTATCCCTTATAGGTAATAATTATAAAAGCCTATTATAAGCTAGGATATACTCGCTATTAATAATAGAATGCTATTATATTAAATATAGAAATATGCGTCGCGTTAGTATACTTAGTAATAATATCGTCATAGGTCTTTATTAGGTAGGTATTTATAAGACCTATATCGTTAAGCGGTCGTATATTAATAACTATACAGCCTTTTCGTTTTATTGTAGTTATTATCTTATTAGCATTATTAGGTAAGGGTTATTCTCGCTAAATAACGAATACTAGGAATGCAAATAGGACTTAGGTTATCGTGCGGTATAGTTTAGGGCTTAGTTTATTAATAGTATACTTAACAATACCTCATTTAGGTCCTCCTAATAGGTAGATTTTATACTTATTAGGAATTCGCCTATCTTAGTTAGGTTTAAAGTAGACTTATAGTTATTAGTCTTTAGGTATATTAGCAAAGCTAGTATTAGTAAAGATATAAGCGAATTAATTAATTAGTATAGTAAGTTATTTAGCATTAAGTTAATAGTTATATATCTTAACGCCTATTAGGTAGTTATAAACTAACTATTATTAAATAAGTATAGTATTAATTATTTACTTCTCTATTTAATATAGCTCCTTAAGGGTAAGCTTAGATACTATTATAGCTTCGGAATTATTAACTATCTAGACCTAAGCGGTTAGGTTAATAGATATAAGATATTTAATAAATTAATATCGTTATAGCGTATAGTCTAATATAGTATTATTTCAAACGAAGATCTCTAATAAGGATATATTTATTAATATCGCATAGGATAAGATAAGTAAGTAAGTTAGCTTAAACAGTAGGTCCTATTATATATTATAGTTTGAAATTATATATTATATAGGCGCTCGTATAGTAGAATTAGCTGGTATTATAGTTATATCCTTAGCTACTACTCTAGCCTTATAATAAGATTCGTTTTACTAAGCTACTATTAGAATCTTAATACTATAGGAGCTTATTACTATGTAGCCCTTGCTATTAAGTATATTAAACTATTTAGGACCTAAATAATCTGTATTAATAAGTAGGTTAGTAGATAGGTTATTTATAATAAATACTTCTTATTAGATAGTAGTAATAGTAGGTTTCCCTATAGAGAGTTATACGCTCTCAAAGTATAAATTAAGGATTATATATTAGTTTATATAATAGGTATCTTCGCTAATGCTTTTAACTATAAGTATAATAGATTAGATATGGATATTAGCTATAAGCTAATATTAGTTAAATATATGTCACACGCCTTTTGGTGATATAGTCAGCCATCACGTGGTATTCCACGTGACCACGGTTGGGCTCAACGCCTATCCTTTAAGTAGGAGACTTCTAGCGGATAAGCTTAGAAGGCTTGGCTATTATAGAATATATTATAATATACCTATAATTGCTTATTATACTATTTATTATTATTTACGCTTATATTGCTCTTTTCCTTGTTTTACTCGTAATCTTAGCAACCCCTACTATAGCCCTAGGCTAGTAGGAAGACTATAATATCTAGTAGCACGACTTATTCTTTTTTTTTCCTTATCTAAAACCTCCCTTATACTATAAAGACTTATAACGAGGTAGAGGACTCGGACTCGACCTCAAAACCCCCTCCTAAAAGCATTTATATACTAAAAGGAAAGAAGTTAAAGAAGTTAAAGAGATAGAGGTCTTAATTATTAACTTATATAGCTAACTATTTAAGTTTAATATTAAATTAGTATAATAATCCCTCTCTTATAGAGGAATATTATAATATAGGAGATATAGCTAGAATTAGATATTATAATAAGGCTCGTAAGCTCTATAGTTTCTAGTAGGCTTATGAGGATTATAACTTTACCCTTAGCCTTAGCGAACGATTTTATAACTAGATAGCAAACCTCGCCTCTCTCGAATAGGATAATAACTATATACCTTATATAGATATTATTAATATAGGCTAGAAGGTAAAAGCTAATCTATACTATTACTAGATACTTAAGCCTAATAACTATATAGCTATATTAATTAATATTATTAATATAATTATAGCTATAAGGGATACTCTAGTAATAATAGCACTTTTTATACCTCTATCTAGAAAAGAAAGCCTTTATAGAGCTAGTAAGAGAATTACCCTTCTGCCCCCTAGAGATAAAAGAGTTATAACTCCTATCTAGTCTAGCTAGTTAGATATTAAACCCCTAGGACCTCCTATTAAGGTAAGAGCTATAGTAAATAATATTTATAGTAGGAGCAGAAAAAACCCCGAACTATAAGTTATAGCACTAGAAGATATTATTATAGGATTATTAGAGCGAAAAATCTATAGAATACTATAAATTCTTTATAATATTACTACGGGACTACTAAAGTAAGATATATTAGTAGGGAGGACCTAGCTATTATAATAGAATTTAGTACTACTACTAATATTTTTACTATTATCCTAGGGGCCCTACCCGGAGCTACTAGCCTAGGGTCTTAAGGCTTTACTCCTTTAAGTATTTAGCTAGCTCGAGGCTAATACTAGGATATTATAGCCTATAGGAACTCAATAGGAAGGTAGATTTACCTAATAATATAGTATTTTTTAGCTAGATATTAAGAAGAAGTATAGTATAGAGCCCGTCTTTTATAACTAGGATATTCTATATTATAAGGAGATAGATCTATAGATCTCTAGCCTAGATATTAAAACTACTAGCTTAGCTATAGCTTTAGAGATTATATAGAATTAGAGCTCTCTATTATAAGGAAAAGCACTTAGCTAGTAGGAATACTAACTCAAGCTAATTAAATAATAGAACTACCTCTATATAGGATATTACACCCTATGCGACGCTATTAGGAGATACTTTATATTAACCTAATAAGAGTCTATCTAATAGATTGCTATATATAGGTTTACTATAGAAAACCTTAAGGGAGATAAAGATATTTATAAGTTTACTTAGAACTATTTTAAATATAGTAGAGCATAGATAGGACTAATATCTATAGTTAGTTAGCTATTAATAATCTTCTATAATATAATTAACCTAGAGCTTTAGTAATTCCTAGATAAATTAACTACTAGTAATACTCTTAAGGATTACCTTAATATAGCTAAGAAAAAACGCAAGGCAGTTTAGTATAGACTCTAGGCGCTAATTAGCGTTAACTATATATCAGAAGAATCCGATAATGTAATATAGACTAATAATAAGGGACGACGGACTAACTAAGACTTCTAATAGGATAATTATAATAATCTATAACCCTAATAATATTATTAACCTTAGTAACGCTTCTAGCGCTCTAATAACTATTAAAACTAGAAAGATCGCTGCCTATAGAACTAGCTATAGAGAAACCCGGGTTTTTAATATTATATAAAATATAATAGACTAGGCTAGACTAACTTAGACGCTTATTATATATAGGAGGATCACGATAATAACTATAATATCAACGACCTCGTTAATAGCAGCTATATCCTGCTAGATATATAGGAAGTCCCCTAAGATTCAGCTACCCTATTAGAGCAACTATATAAAGAGGAAATAGCAGGCTAGATAATAGATATCGTAGTTATAGCGAGAAGCCTGCTAGCAATCTCCCTAACTACTTTAGTTCTAGACTCTGCTATATATTATATTAATAATATAGTAAATTTCACAAGTCTTATTGCAATTCCCCTAGCGAATAATATATAGGTATTACTTAAGAAAAACTAAATTATTAATACCTAGGTAAAACTAGTGAAATAAATAATACTAGCTAAATAGATATATCTCTACTTTAATATCAAAAGCAATAATATAGCTAGCCTAGAGGAAGTCTATATTAATATAAGCGCCTTAATAACTCTAGTTAATAAGAATTAGGTGCTATGCTTTGCGCGAAATCCCACGTTTTAAATAATAGAATAACGGAAGATAAATATAGTAGACTTAACCTTTTATATAATAGAGCAGGTTATATTTGACTTCTATATCCTAGGTATTATTAGTAATATAGAGATCTATAGCTACGTTATTATTATAGCTAGAGTTATAAATACCCTCGGAGCGAATCTTCTGCTAGGAACACCGTTCTATAAAGATTATAAGCTAGTTATAGACTTTAATAAAGGTATAGTTAAGTTCCGCTTAATATATAGAATATAGTGTCTAGTTTAGTTCAGGAGATAGCATCTAGTAACTAGACGAGTTAATAACGCCTATACTATAGTTATTCCCCTATAGAGCGACGCATTCGTTATAACTAGCTTTATTAACCTCCCTAAGTCAAGCTAGCAAGGCTCTAATACTTAGTAGTTTTAATCTAGTTATATAAGCGTAGTTAATATAATAGTTATAGCAAATAACCCTAAGCTTATCCTTATGCGAAATATAATAGATAGGCTAATAATAATCCTAAGAAGATAGTAGCTAAGCTATATTATTCTAATAGAAATAGAGGAGACTACTAACCTTATTAACTATGTAGATGTCGTTACCCTTATAGGAGGAGAATCAAACTCGCGCTAGTTCTTATAATTTAAATTCGATAGGGCTATAAGTAATATAGCAGCTAGCGTATAGTTTATACCCCTGCTTGCTAAATCTAGCCTAGGATTGCCTCGTTAAGTAGATAATATTCTACCTTATAGAATATCTAAGCTAAAAGATATCCTAGTTATATAGAGCAAGGATAGAGTCGAGGTTTATAATTAGGATATAGTTTTTACTAATAGACTTAAGGAAATCCTTAATAACTAAGATATCTATTATAATAAGGGGATTATACCTATACCAGACGGCTAATATATATGCATTAAGCTTATTAAAGGATAGCAAAACCAGAAGGCTATAGTAAAGCCTTACCCCCTTAGTACTAAAGACCTCGAAGTCGTTAAGAATATCTATAGCAAAATATATACTAATAGTAAGATAGTATAGGGTAATAGGCTAATCCTAGTTATCTATCCGCTCTTCGTTATATAGCGAGTAGTTAATAATATAAAAAAAGGCAGGGTTATTATTAACCTTTGCCCTCTTAACTAAATCACTATCCTAGACATATACCCGCTTCCTAATTAAGATAATATAATAGATACCCTTAGAGGGAAGAAATATATAACGATATTTAATATTACTAGGTTCTTCTACTAACTGCTAATCTACTCGAGATATTATAATAGGATAGTAGTAATAAGTCCCCGTAGTATTAAGGTTTTTAATATTATCCTTATAGGATTTAAGAACTCGCTAGCCTACGCCTAGCGTTTTATAGATCGCCTCCTATATAACTACTAGTACTTTGCTCGAGCATATATTAATAATATTATTATTTTTAGCAATAATAATAAGGGCTATCTCTAGTATATTAATATTATTCTCAAGCTCTTTGAGAATAACCGCCTTTATATTAGACCTAAGAAGTCCTTTGCATGGTTTCTTAAAGTAAAACTCCTTAGCTATATTATAAATACTAATAGTATTAAATAAATAGAGGATAAGATTATAGCTTTTAAGAACCTCTACTTCCTAAAAACTCTCTATAATATCGAGAGATACCTCGGAATAGCTAGATAGCTATAATATAATATACCCTAGTATAATATTATTATAATACTACTATAGGATAGAAAGACCCGTCTTATTATAAAACTCTATAATAATAATATGCTTCCTAATAGTCTATTAAAGGTAGTTTAAATAAAGAGGGTCTAAAAGGTATTATTCGAGCTAATACTAAGCGAGCAAGAGGTATAGAACGCCTTCTAGGAGAATCTCTATAACTAGGTTATAAGATACTATTATAACCTAAATAAGCCTATATTTTTTAAAGTTAATATTTATAAAAGCAGCTTTAGGCTTATAATATTCTAGCTAAGCATCCTATAGAATAGTATTAATATACCTAATAAAGATATTATATAAATCTATATCTAACTAGTGCTTTTTCTATCTAAGGTTATATTACTATTAGAAAAGCAATACTTCGCTATAGAGGTAGAGGTAGTAGTAGTAGTATAGGCTATAAAGAAGCTCTATAAGCTCGTGCAATTAAATAAGCACCTTATATAAATTCTTATAAATTACGTAGCTATAAAGGGAATTCTTATATATACCTCGCTACGGACTATAGACCTTAATAAGGCTAACCTGCAGCTCGCGAGCGCTACGAACTACTTATTATAATTTAACCTTAATATTACCTATATACTAGGGAAACTTAATATTATCCCTAACGCCCTCTTATATCTACTATTGCTTATAGCCTCAGGACGAGCTAATAAGTTTGAGGATAGCAACGTTCTCGTAGAAATAACCTATAGCGACGTTAATAATAACGCAGGATTTATAAGCATAATTAACTAGTTAGCTAAGAAGTCCTAAGCCTATAGAGCAATAGGGGAGATAACTATAAGTATTTCGGAGGACTTTATTGCTAAGATTATAGATAATTATATTAATAATATGAGATATAGCAAAATTCTTAAATAACTCCGATCCTAGCAGAAGCAACTAGGCAAGTAGTAGTTACTATTTAATACTATTACTAAAGAAAATAGCGCTAGAGCCGCTAGGAGAGCCCTAAAACGCCGTCGAATAACTCCTTAGAGTCTATTGCTAGAAGGGCTTATCCTTTATATAGCTACTAATAGCACCTAGAGACTCTATATCCTATATAAGTTAGTACTTGCAATTCTCCGCCTTAGTTATAATAAAAAATACTACTTTAGTACGAACTATATAATAGTAGAAATATCGACTTTTTAGTTTTATAATAAGAAGTTGCTTATATAACGATATATTACCTATTATAACTAGTATAAAGAGAACTAAATTAACTACTAATAGCTACTAGGATAGCTATAACCTATCCCTATCATAGATATCCCTTATAATACTATTACTATAGACTTTATTACTAATATACCTAAGGTGCTATCCCATAGAAGTCCCTATATTCTGCTTTGTTTCCTAGAGTTAGATATATTAGTAATAGTAATATATAAATTCTTAAAAAAGATAATCCTTCTCATAGGATATTTAACCTATAGAGCAAAAAAATAAGTAATAGTCCTACTCTACGTATTTTTCCTCTTAGACTAGGGAATTCCACGTTATATTATTAGTAACTAGGATCCTAAGTTTATCTCTATAATATAGCATATAATATTTAACGCCCTTAATATTAGGCTCCTCCTCTTAATAGCATACTACCCCTAGATAGACAGGTAGAGCAAAAGAATAAACTAGACTACTAAGATTATAATATATTTCTATATATCTAAATCCCCTAATATCCTATAGACTAACGTACTGCCTGCCCTATAGTATAACCTTAATAACTCCCTATTTACTATAATTAGATAATTACTAAACGAGGTTATACTTAGATTTAAGCTACGAAGTATCCTTAATATAGTTATATAAATAAGCGCCCTAACTAAGAGCCTTACTATCCTTAGGGAGATATATTAGAAGGAGGCACTACTACTTATTAATATAGCGAACGCCTTATATAAGGAGAGATATAATAACTACTATACTAATATAACTTTTAATAAAGGGGATAAAGTCTAGATATAACTTAGTAAAGGATTCTACTTACTAGGATAATATAATAGCAAATAGACCTCTAGATAGATAGGACCCTTCTAAATTAAGCATATTATTAATCCTCTCGCCTATAAGGTAGATATTCCTAAGCACTAGCGGGTTTACCTAATCCTCTCTATAGCCTAGCTATATAAGCTAGCCTAGGGAGAAGACCTATTTAACTACGAGACTTAGCTACTAAAGCCTATTAAGGTTAATAGTAGTAAGGAGTAGGAACTTAACTATATTATTAAATAAAGAGTCTTATAGAGGAGTTATAAACCTATTATTAAATACCTTATCTAATAGAAAGGCTTTATAGCAAAAGATAATACCTAGGAATAAAGAGACTCCCTATTACTTAATATAAACGATCTTATTAATAAGTATAATACTAAATTCCCCCTTAACTAGGATACTAAAAGAGCTATAAGAAGGCGCGCACCTTATATATAACTAAATAGTTTTCCTATCCTTTTAATAGGATAAATATATATACCCTGAATTAATATTAGGATTGCAAATTTTCCCTTTATTATTACTATTTTTTACTATTAACTACTCTTCCCTCGATCTCTCTATCTTATATCAAAATAAATAAGAAGGAGCGGAGGGTACTAACTTTTATATGCCTTCTTTACTAACCCTTATTATAAAATTTTTTTTTTCTTTCTATACCTTCCTTTATTTACTATACCTACTTACTTTTATTTAGGCATGCCTATACTTTTTATTTATTTATTTCTCTCCTATATACTAATTATTACCTAATAGACCTCTTATAATAAGTAATAATATTATCCTAACCTGCTAAATATAGCCTCCCGAATGCTAGCCTAACTAATACTATTATAATAATAGCTTCTAAAGGTAAGGAAGTTACTAATAACTACGAGGTCCTATCCTCTCACCTATCTAATAATAGCAGCAGCTAAGATAAGGGTGCTAACCCCTAGAACGACGAGGTGCTTAACCCTATCTCCTTATGCTAAGGTAGTAATAACTAAGGTAGTAATAACTAAGTTAGTAATTATAATATTAACCTTAGTACTCTAGTTAAGACTCGTAAGTCTACTACTAAGAAGAAGAAGTCCTATAAGGACTATAAGAAGAGCAAATAGGTAGCTATAAAGGACTTCTTTACTATAGATGCTAAGACCTAATACGAGGAGGTTATTAATAATAATACTAATAATATTTAGAACGACAATACCTAGGCTACTGAGTTAGTCCGCGTTATTACTAGTAATACTATTAATATCGAGGAGCCTGCCCTAGCTAAAACTATAGCTATTACCCCTTATAAGACTCCTAAGAAGGGCTACCCTAGCCCTATAGCCTAGCGCTAGTAGATTAATAAGGCAAAGGCTCGTATTAATAACGCTTTTCTATACTACCCTAATATAGTCCTCCTTAAGGAGATTGAGAAAATCCTTAATAATATCGAGCCTTTTAAGAATATATCTTTTAACCTTTATATTAGATATATCTAGGATACCCTCAAGCGAGCATATAATATATATATTAATTATAACGCTTATAGCAAGCTTCTCCCTAGTTATACCTAGGTTCTCCTATATATATTTTTATAATACTTATAGTTATACTAATAGAATTATTACTAGTAACCTTATTATAATAAATTATAATAACCTCCTTTCTATTGCCCTACTTATTAATATTAGTAATACTACTACTATAAACCTATTAGCCCGTAAGGATGCTAAAAACGCAAAGGACCTCGCTAATAAGGCTGAGGGTAATATTAATACTATTATTAATAGCATCCAATAGGAAATCCTTCCTTACCTCAATACTATAGAGACTAATATAGCTAATATAAATACTATTAATATTAACGCTATTAGCAAGCGTCTTGCTAAACTTAAGAATAATAGCATATCTAAGCAAGTGGTTACTAATAAGATTTATATAGCTATTAATATAATTAAGACTAAGGAGATTGCAAGCCTTTATACTAAGATCGCGAACCTCTATACTATAATCGAGGGTCTCTAGCATATTAGTAATAAGCAACTCGCGCCTAGCGATACTAGTAATAATAGCGCTACTAAGTACTAGTAGATATCTAAGTTTAATATACTCCTCTGCTAGCGCAACGTCTAATTAATAATACTATAATAATTTCTAGCGATTAGGATATAAAGAGGGAGAGAAGGGAATATTAAGTATATATATCCTAGATCGATAGAAATAGTAATTAGGATAATTTCTTTTTGAAAAGGGGGTATATATTATATGCCTTTTAGTAATATAATTAGCTATTATATAGTATTCTACGTAACTATAGTTAGGCTTAATGCCTATCCTTTAAGTAGGAGACTTCTAGCAGATAAGCTTAGAAGGCTCGGCTATTATAGAATATATTATAATATACTTATAATTACCTATTGCACTATTTATTATTATTCACGCTTATATTGCTCTTTTCCTTGTTTTACTCGCAGTCTTAGCGACCCCTACTGTAGCCCCAGGCTAGTAGGAAGACTGTGACAATATATCTCTATCTAGTAATAAGGAGGAATATCTAGTATTAGTATAGATATCGAGTTATATAGCTATCTAATCTAGGTTAGGTATAATCTAGTATTATAAGTATAACTATAAGCAAAAACTAAATCTAGCTCTAATCTAGGTAGAGGTATTAACTAATAATATAATTCAAATAGGTAGCTTAGTTCGATTAGTTATATAGTTAGATATAGGTATACTAGTTAGCTTAAGGTCTCTAAATTATACCATATTAATAAGCGTAGTTCCTTTTATATTAGTTACGTGGTTTTATTAGATATACCTATATAGTAAGTTATTACTAGGGAATAGTTACTTATAAAAGTAATACTTTTTACTTATTATAGGGTAGGATTAATCAGGTATTATAGTAGTAATAAAGTAGGTATCTTTATATCTATTATTATTGTTTATACAGTTAAAGTTACTAGTAGGTTTAATCTATTCAGGGCTAGCTTCGGATTATATATAATTATTATAAGTTATAGGATCTTCTATATCCTCTAAGACTAATAGGGATTAATAGCTATTAGGTTACTAACTATTATGAGATAAGTTAGATAACGTAGTTATCTCTTTATAATATACTAACTACTATTACGCCTAGTTAGCTTTTTAGGAGTATTTTAATTCTCTTTATTATTATTCTAACTAAGTTACTTATTATTAGGTATTAGTTTCTAATCTTAGTTAGGCTAGTTATTATATTAGTTTCTATTAAACTAGTATAATATGGGGAATCTAGTGTTTTAATTAGGCTAGTTCTATATTAGTTAGAAACTTATAGTAGATTATAATTATAGTAGAGAGGGATCTTATTAATTAGAATTATAATTAGGATTATAGTTATTTAGTTAGTTCTAATAAGGTCTATTCTAACTAAATCTACTAGGTAAATTCTATAGTTAGTTAGTATATAAGTTCCTTCTAATAATAATAAGATAACTATTATAGTTATATAAAAGATAAGTATTACTAGTCTTACCTAGTTAGTAGTTAGTATTATAGGGATATTGAAATTATAGCTTATATTCCATTACTAATATCTTTATTATTAACTTATAATATCTAATAGATTAGAGGAATCTATTAAGAGTAGTTATATTATTAAGAGGTCGAACGAGGGATTTAATAGCGCTATTAAATAACTCGTAGATCAATTATAGTTATAATAGGATATTGTCACGGCGCTAGGCGTGCGTACTTAAGTGCAGCTGCATTCAGAGCCTTTGTTCTGAATGTCAGCGCGCTCAACGTGGGCTCATAGGGTCCCTATAGCGCGTTAGCCTCGGGGACCCTAGGGGTATAGGCTCAAGTGCGCACGCGCATAGTGTGGCAGGGCACACCTAGCATCCCAGCTACTAAGTAGGCAATTGCAGATAATTGCAGTAGTGATAGGGGGGGTAATATCACAGCGCTAGGCGTGCGTACTTAAGTGCAGCTGCATTCAGAGCCTTTGTTCTGAATATCCTATACCTTTTGCGCTATAACTACGTAGCATAGGGGAAAACGTCTAAAGGGTAGCTATTCCCTTAAGCCCGAAGGGCTCGCACGTGATATTATATTTAGAACTACCCTAGGGTCAACGTTCAAATCGCATTTAGCGCGCTTAACGTGGGCTTATAGGGTCCCTATAGCGCGTTAGCCTCAGGGGCCCTAGGGGTACAGGCTTAAGTGCGCATATAGCGTGGTAGGGTATACCTAGTATCCTAGCTACTAAGTAGGTAATTATAGATAATTATAGTAGTAATAAGGGGGGTGATATTATAGCGCTAGGCGTGCATACTTAAGTATAGCTATATTCAGAGCCTTCGTTCTGGATATCCTATACCTTTTGCGCGCGTGGCGCAGGGGAAAACGTCTGAAGGGTAGCTGCACCCTTAAGCCCGAAGGGCCCGCACGTGATAATATTTAATATTCTATAGGCCTTTATATTATAGATTATAAACTAGGCATATGCTAGAATATCCTTATTACTAATATCTATAAGACTATATAATAATAACTTCTAATAGGATATCATATCGCTATAGTACAGTTTCAAGCGTTCTAGTAGCTTAGTAGTAATAACTTTAATAGTTATAATTTATAATAGTTCTTAGTTAATATTAATTAGAACCTATGAATATTATACTAGTATAGAACCTTAGAGATATTAGGTCTATACTTTATAGACTTAGGCGTTAGATTTCATAGTAGTTAAATTAAGTAGTTAATTAACAAAGGTATAGATATTAGTATATATAGTTAATTTGCTATTAGATACTATTCCTAGATAGTAGGGGTCCTTTGCTTTAGAGTTGAAAATATGTCACACGCCTTTTGGTGATATAGTCGGCTATCACGTGGTATTCCACGTAACTACGGTTGGGCTCAACGCCTATCCTTTAAGTAGGAGACTTCTAGTAGATAAGCTTAGAAGGCTTAGCTATTATAGAATATATTATAATATACTTATAATTTACTTATTATACTATTTATTATTATTCACGCTTATATTGCTCTTTTCCTTATTTTACTCATAATCTTAGCAACCCTTACTATAGCCTTAGGCTAGTAGGAAGACTATAATAACTAGTAGTATAACTTATTCTTTTTCCTTATCTAAGACCTCCCTTATACTATAAAAACTCGTAACGAGGTAGAGGATTCGGACTTAACCTCGAAACCCCCTCCTAAAAGTATTTATATATTAAAAAGAAGGAAGTTAAAGAAGTTAAAGAGATAGAGGTCTTAACTATTAACTTATATAGCTAATTATTCGAGTTTAATATTAAATTAGTATAGTAATCCCTCTCTTATAGAGGAATATTATAATATAGGAGATATAGCTAGAATTAGATATTATAACGAGGCTTATAAGCTCTATAGGTTCTAGCAAGCTTATAAGGATTATAACTTTACCCTTAGCCTTAGTAAATAATTTTATAACTAGATAGCAAACCTCGCCTCTCTCGAATAGGATAATAACTATATACCCTATATAGATATTATTAATATAAGCTAGAAGGTGAAAGCTAATTTATATTATTACTAGATACTTAAGCCTAATAACTATATAACTATATTAATTAGTATTATTAATATAATTATAACTATAAGGGATACTCTAGTAATAGTAGTACTTTTTATACCCCTATCTAGAGAAGAAAGCCTTTATAGAGCTAGCGAGAGAATCACCCTTCTACCCCCGAGAGATGAAAGAGTTATAACTCCTATCTAGTCTAGCTAGTTAGATATCGAACCCCTAGGACCTCCTATTAAGGTAAGAGCTATAGTAAATAATATTTATAATAAGAGTAGAAAAAACCCCGAACTATAAGTTATAGCGCTAGAAGATATTATTATAGGACTATTAGAGCGAAAAATCTATAGAATATTATAAATTCTTTATAATATTACTATAAGTCTATTAAAATAAGATATATTAGTAGGGAGGACCTAGCTATTATATTAGAATTTAGCACTACTACTAATATTTTTATTATTATCCTAGGAGCCCTACCTAGGGCTATTATCCTAGGGTCTTAAGGCTTTACTCCTTTAAGTATTTAGCTAGCTCGAGGCTAATATTAGGATACTATAGCCTATAGGAACTTAATAGGAAGGTAGATTTATCTAATAATATAGTATTTTTTAGCTAGATATTAATAAGAAGTATAATATAGAGCCTATCTTTTATAACTAGGATATTCTATATTATAAGGAGATAGATCTATAGATCTCTAGCCTAGATACTAAAACTACTAGCCTAGCTATAGCTTTAGAGATTATATAGAATTAGAGCTCTCTATTATAAGGGAAAGCACTTAGCTAGTAGGAATATTAACTCGGGCTAATTAAATAATAGAACTACCTCTATATAGGATATTATACCCTATATAATATAATTAGGAGACGTTTTATACTAACCTAATAGGAGTCTATCTAATAGATCGCTATATATAGGTTTACTATAGAAGACCTTAAGGGAGATAGAGATATTTATAACTTCGCTTAAAACTATTTTAAATATAATAAAGTATAAATAGGACTAATATTTATAGTTAGCTAGCTATTAACAATCTTCTATAATATAATTAACCTAGAGCTTTAGCGATTCCTAGATAAACTAATAGCTAGCAATACTCTCGAGGATTACCTTAATATAGCTAAGAAAAAACGCAAGGCAGTTTAGCATAGACTCTAGGTATTAATTAGTATTAACTATATATTAGAAGAGTCTGATAATGTAATATAAACTAATAATAAAGGGCAATAGACTAACCGAGACTTCTAATAGGATAATTATAATAATCTATAACCCTAGTAACGTTATTAACCTTAGCAACGCTTCTAGCGCTCTAATAACTATTAAAACTAGAAAGATTGCTACCTATAGAACTAGCTATAGAGAAACCCGGGTTTTTAATATTATATAAAATCTAATAGACTAGGCTAGATAGACTTAGACGCCTATTATATATAGGAGGATTATAACAACGACTATAATATTAATAACCTTATCGATAGCAGCTATATCCTACTAGATATATAGGAAGTCCCCTACGATTCAGCTACCCTATTAGAGTAACCTCGTAAAGAGGAAATAGCAGGCTAGATAACGGATATCATAGTTATAGCGAGAAGTATACTAGCAATCTCCCTAACTATTTTAGTTATAAACTCTGCTATATACTATATTAATAATATTATAAATTTCGTAGGTCTTATTATAATTCCCCTAGCAAATAATATATAGATATTACTTAAGAAAAACTAAATTATTAACGCCTAGGTAAAACTAGTAAAATAAATAATACTAGCTAAATAGATATATCTCTACCTTAACGTAAAAAGTAACGATATAGCTAGCCTAGAGGAAATCTATATTAATATAGGCGCCTTAATAACTCTAGTTAATAGGAATTAGGTATTATGCTTTGCGCGGAATCCCACGTTTTAAATAATAGAACTATAGAGGATAAATATAGTAGACTTAACCTTTTAGGTAATAGAGCAGGTTATATTCGACTTCTATATCCTAGGTACTATTAGCAACGTGGAGATTAATAGCTACGTTATTATTATAGCTAGAGTTATAAATACCCTCGGAGCGAATCTTCTATTAGGAATACTGTTCTATAAAGATTATAGGCTAGCTATAGACTTTAATAAGGGTATAGTTAAGTTCCGCTTAGTATATAGAATATAATATCTAGTCTAGTTCAGGAGATAGCACCTAGTAACTAGATAAGTTAATAACGCTTATATTATAGTTATTCCCCCGTAGAGTAACGCATTCGTTATAACTAGCTTTATTAACCTCCCTAAGTTAAGCTAGCAAAGCTCTAATACTTAGCAGTTTCAATCTAGTTATATTAGCATAGTTAATATAATAGTTATAGCAAATAACCCTAAGCTCATCCTTATATAAAATATAATAGATAGGCTAATAATAATCCTAAGAGGATAGTAGCTAGGCTATATTATTCTAACGGAAGTAGAGGAGACTACTAACCTTATTAACTATATAGATATTATCACCCTTATAAGAGGAGAATTAAACTCGCGCTAGTTCTCGCAATATAAATTCAATAGGGCTACGAGTAATATAGCAGGTAGCGCGTAGTTTATAACCCCGCCTACTAAATCTAGCCTAGGACCGCCTTATCGAGCGGATAATATTCTAGCTTATAAAATATCTAAGCTAAAAGATATCTTAGTTATATATAATAAGGATAGAGTTAAGATCTATAATTAGGATGTAGTTTTCGCTAGTAGACTTAAGGAAATCCTTAATAACTAAGATATTTATTATAATAAGGGGATCGTACTTATGCTAGACGACTAATATATATATATTAAGCTTATTAAAGGGTAGCAAAACCAGAAGGCTATAGTAAAGCCTTACCCCCTTAGCGCTAAAGACCTCGAGGTTATTAAGAATATCTATAGCAAGATATATACTAATAGCAAGATAGTATAGGGTAATAGGCTAATCCTAGTTATCTATCCGCTCTTTATTATATAGCGAGTAGTTAATAGTATAAAAAAAGGCAGGGTTGTTATTAACCTTTGCCCTCTTAACTAAATTACTATCCTAGATATATACCCGCTTCCCGACTAAGACGATATAATAAATACCTTTAGAGGGAAGAAATATATAATAATATTTAATACTACTAGGTTCTTCTATTAACTACTAATCTACTCGAGATACTATAATAGGATAGTAGTAATAAGTCCCTATAGTATCGAGGTTTCTAATATTATCCTTATAGGATTTAAGAACTCGCTAGCTTATGCTTAGCGCTTTATAGACCGCTTCCTATATAACTACTAGCACTTTACTCGAGTATATATCGATAATATTATTATTTTTAGTAATAGTAACGAGGACTATCTCTAGTATATCGATATTA
Source organism: Colletotrichum sansevieriae (assembly GCA_026260285.1). Taxonomy (NCBI): domain Eukaryota; kingdom Fungi; phylum Ascomycota; class Sordariomycetes; order Glomerellales; family Glomerellaceae; genus Colletotrichum; species Colletotrichum sansevieriae. The sequence goes on from JAOQIF010000406.1 coordinate 26,777, forward strand.
TTCTCAAGCTCTTTGAGAATAACCGCTTTTATATTAGACCTAAGAAGTCCTTTGCAGGGTTTCCTGAAGTAAGACTCCTTAGCTATATTATAAATACTAATAGTATTAAATAAATAGAAGATAGGATTGCAGCTTTTAAGAACCTCTACTTCCTAAAAGCTCTTTATAATATTAAGAGATACCTCGGAATAGCTAGATAGCTATAATATAATATATCCTAGTATAATATTATTATAATACTACTATAGGATAGAAAGACCTATCTTATTATAAAACTCCGTAATAAAAATATACTTCTTAATAATCTATTAAAAGTAGTTTAAATAAAGAGGGTCCAAAAGGTATTATTCGAGCTAATATTAAGTAAGCAAGAGGTATAGAATGCCTTCTAGGAGAATCTCTATAACTAGGTTATAAGATACTACTATAACCCGAATAAGCCTATATTTTTTAAGGTTAATGCTTATAAAAGCGGCTTTAGGCTTATAGTATTCTAACTAAGTATCCTATAGAATAGTACTAATATACCTAATAAAGATATTATATAAATCTATATCTAACTAGTGCTTTTTCTATCTAAGGTTATATCGCCCTTAGAAAAGCAATACTTCGCTATAGAAGTAGAGGTAATAGTAGTAGTATAGGCTATAAAGAAGCTCTATAAGCTCGTGCAATCGAATAAGCACCCTATATAGATTCTCACGGATTATGCAGCTATAAAGGGAATTCTTATATATACCTCGCTATAGACTATAGACCTTAATAAGGCTAACCTATAGCTCGCGAGCGCTACGAACTACTTATTATAATTTAACCTTAATATTACCTATATACTAGGGAAGCTTAATATTATCCCTAATACCCTCTCGCACCTGCTATTACTTATAGCCTTAGGACGAGCTAATAGGTTTAAGGATAGCGATATCCTCGCAGAAATAACCTATAGTAATAACAATAATAATAACGCAGGATTTATAGATATAGTTAACTAGTTAGCTAAGAATTCATAAGCCTATAGAGTAATAGGGGAGATAACTATAAGCATTTCAGAGGACTTTATTACTAAGATTATAGATAACTATACTAATAATACGAGGTATAGCAAAATTCTTAAATAACTCCAATCCTAGTAGAAGGAACTAGGCAAGTAGTAGTTACTATTTAATACTACTACTAAGGAAAATAGCGCTAGAGCTGCTAGAAGAGCCTTAAAATGCTATCGAATAACTCCTTAGACTCTATCGCTAGAAGGGCTTATCCTTTATATAGCTATAGATAGCACTTAGAGACTCTATATTCCATATAAGTTAGTACCTGCGATTCTCCGCCTTAGTTATAATAAAAAATACTACTTTAGTATAGACTATATAATAGTAGAAATATTAACTTTTTAGTTTTATAATAAGAAGTTGCTTATATAACGATATATTACCTACTATAACTAGTATAAAGAGAACTAAATCGACTGCTAAAAGCTACTAGGATAGCTATAACCTATCCTTGTTATAGATATCCCTTATAATACTATTACTATAGACTTCGTTACTAATATACCTAAGGTGCTATCCTACGGAAGTCCCTATACCCTACTAGGTTTCCCGGAGTTAGATATATTAGTAATAATAATATATAAATTCTTGAAAAAGATAATCCTTCTCATAGGATATTTAACCTATAGAGTAAAAGAATAAGTAATAATCCTACTCTATATATTTTTCCTCTTAGACTAGGGAATTCCACGTCGTATTATTAGTAACTAGGATCTTAAGTTTATCTCTATAGTATAGCATACGATATTTAACGCCCTTAATATTAAGCTCCTCCTCTTAATAGTATACTACCCCTAGATAGATAGGTAGAACGAAAGAATAAACTAGACTACTAAGATTATAATATAGTTCTATACGTCTAAATCCCCTAATATCCTATAAACTAATATACTACCTACCTTATAGTATAATCTTAATAACTCCCTATCTACTATAATTAGATAATTACTTAACGAGGTTATGCTCGGATTTAAGCTATAAAGTATCCTTAATATAGTTATATAAATAAGCACCCTAATTAAGAGCCTTACTATCCTTAGGGAGATATATTAGAAGGAGGTATTACTACTTATTAATATAGCGAATACCTTATATAAGGAGAGATATAATAACTACTATATTAATATAACTTTTAATAAAGGGGATAAAGTCTAGATATAACTTAGTAAAGGATTCTACTTGCTAAGATAATATAATAGTAAATAGACCTCTAGATAGATAGGACCCTTCTGAATTAACTGAGTTGTTAGTCCTCTAGCTTATAAGGTAGATATTCCTAAGTACTAGCGGGTTTATCTAATCCTCTCTATAGCCTAGCTATATAAGCTAGCCTAGGGAGAAGACCCGTTTAACTATAAGACTCCGCTATTAAAGCCTATTAAGGTTAATAGTAATAAGGAATAGGAACTTAACTATATTATTAAATAAAGAGTCTTATAGAGGAGTTATAAACCTATTATTAAATACCTTATCTAATAGAAGGGCTTTATAGCAAAAGATAATACCTAGGAATAAAGAGACTCCCTATTACCTAATATAAATAATATTATTAACGAGTATAATACTAAATTCCCCCTCGACTAGGATACTAAAAGAGCTATAAGAAGGCATATACCTTATATATAACTAAATAGTTTTCCTATCCTTTTAATAGGATAAATATATATACCCTAAATTAATATTAGGATTGCAAATTTTCCCTTTATTATTACTATTTTTACTATTAATTACTCTTTCTTTAATCTCTCTATCTTATATTAAAATAAATAGGAAGGAGCAGAGGGTGCTAACTTTTATACCCCTTCTTTATTAACCCCTATTATAAAAAAACTTTTCCTTTTATACCTTCCTTCTATTTACTATACCTACTTATTTTTATTTAGGTATTCTTATACTTTTTATTTATTTATTTCTCTCCTATATGCTAATTATTACTTAATAGACCTCTTATAATAAGTAATAATATTATCCTAACTTACTAAATATAGCCTCCTAAATACTAGCCTAACTAATACTACTATAATAATAGCTTCTAAAGGCAAGGAAGTTGCTAATAACTATAAGGTCCTATCCTCTCACCTATCTAATAATAATAATAGCTAAGATAAGGGTACTAACCCCTAGAATAACGAGGTGCTTAACCCTATCTCCCTATGCTAAGGTAGTAATAACTAAGGTAGTAATAACTAAGTTAGTAATTATAGTATTAACCTCAGCACTCTAGTTAAGACTTATAAGTCTGCTACTAAGAAGAAGAAGTCCTATAAGGACTATAAGAAGGGTAAATAGGTAGCTAAGAAGAACTTCTTTACTATAGATGCTAAGACCTAATATAAGGAGGTTATTAATAATAATACTAATAATATTTAGAATAATAATACCTAGGCTACCGAGCTAGCCTACGTTATTACTAGCACCCTAGCTAAAACCGCAGCTACTACCCCTCGCAAGACTCCTAAGAAGGGCCGCCCTAGCCCTATAGCCTAGTACTAGTAGATCGATAAGGCAAAGGCTTATATTAATTACGCCTTTTTATACTACCCCGATGCTATCCTTATTAAGGAGATTGAGAAAATCCTTAATAGTATCGAGCCTTCTGAGAATATATCTTCTAACCTCTATATTAGATATATCTAGGATACCCTTAAGTAAGTATATAATATATATATTAATAATAATACCTATAGCAAGCTTCTCCCTAGCTATGCCTAGGTCCTTGCTATATACTTTTATAATACCTATAGTTATACTAATAGAATTATTACTAGTAACCTTATTATAATAAACTATATCAACCTCCTTTCTATCGCCCTACTTATTAATATTAGTAATATTACTACTATAGACCTATTAGCCTATAAGGATGCTAAAAACGCTAAGGACTTTGCTAATAAGGCTGAGGGTAATATTAATATTATTATTAATAGTATCCGATAGGAAATCCTTCCTCGCCTTAATACTATAGAGACTAATATAGCTAATATAGATACTATTAATATTAACGCTATTAGCAAGCATCTCGCTAAACTTAAGAATAATAGCGTATTTAAGTAGGTAGTTACTAATAAGATTCGCATAGCTATTAATATAGTTAAGACTAAGGAGATTATAAACCTTCGCGCTAAGATCGCGAACCTCTATACTATAATTAAGGGTCTCTAGTATACTAGCAATAAGCGACTCGCGCTAAGCGATACTAGTAATAATAGCGCTGCTAAGCGCTAGTAAATATCTAAGTTCGATATACTCCTCTACTAGTATAACGACTAATTAATAACGCTATAGTAATTTCTAGCAATTAGAACGCAAAGAGGGAGAAAAGGGAAGATTAAGTATATATATCCTAGATCGATAGTAATAGCAATTAGGATAATTGCTTTTTAAAAAGGGGGTATATATTATACGCCTTTTAGTAATATAGTTAGCTATTATATAGTATTCTATATAACTATAATTAGGCTTAACGCCTATCCTTTAAGTAGGAGACTTCTAGTAGATAAGCTTAAAAGGCTCGGCTATTATAGAATATATTACGATATACCTATAATTTGCTTATTATACTATTTATTATTATTCACGCTTGCATTGCTCTTTTCCTTATTTCACTTATAGTCTTAGCGACCCCTACTATAGCCCCAGGCTAGTAGGAAGACTGTGACAAAATACCTATATCTATAGATCGTAGGGAAGCATAACTATTATTATTATTATAAGCTAGGGCGGGTTAGACTTTGTTTTATTATCTAAAGGCTTTAGCTATTATAGTAGACGTCTTAGTTTATAGCTTATTATTAATTATTTATTACTATTATAATTATAGCAACTACTATATTAGCTAAAAGTAAGATATCGTGGGTGATATATATAGGGATTAAATCCTACTACGTTAGTTAGGTTCTTAATATAGTATTTCTATATTATAAGATATAATTATAGAGGAGTAGTTAAATAAGGATAACTAAGAGCAATAATAGGCTTTATTACTAAAGTTAATAGGACTAATATATAGGTTATTACTAAGACTAATGAGGTTATATAGTTAGCGAGGTTATAGGGAGCTACAGAGGTCTAGTTAATTAAGGTTATCCATTAGTTTAGATACCTCTTTAGGTATAGTTAATAGCTATATAGGTTATAGTTTAGCTAGAGTAGTAAGAATCGAATGCTATTCTAGTTATTTCTAGTATATTACTACCTAATAACACTAGTTTCTAAGGAAGGCTCTGAACGTCCTAGTTAAGTTCTATTCGACTAGTTAGGGTATTATGAATTGGGTTATATTTAATAGTAGGTCGGCTATATCAATAATCGTAGTTGCTAATTCGATATCGTCTACTATTACTAATAAAGATCTCGACTCTCTAGCGAAGCGGAGGAGATATTAGGAGTCGTTATAGAGGTTTAATCAATGATATCTGGGGATATATAGGGTAGTCTGATAGGTGTAGGGGGTAGGAAGAGTCCGAATCCCGATGGGTTTCGATGGATGTAGATGGGTAGACAGTTGGGGTATGTAGTGGGAGGGATAAGGTTAAAAGAGGTGACGTTGGAAGTGGGGTATAGTAGAAGGCGGTCAGGGATGATAACCTTAACTAATGATAATACTTGACTGATATAGTTGGTTGGCGATAGCTTCGCCTAGTTTCTCGTCGATATGAATAAAAAATTGGTGGCGATAAGGCCGCTGGATGTTGACTTTCTCGTGCTACTAACTGTGATGGGTCCCTCTGGGTGTGTGTGTAATGCGATGTATTGCTAACTATGTGGTGCCCTGTGGGCGGATGTATCTGTACATCGGTTGTGCTTACATAACATCGGGGATGCCCTTATGGGCTAGTGTGACAGGGTTCCTCCAGTCTTCCGGTGGTTTGTGCAGCCGCTCCACTGGCAGCTGGGGGCCGTTTTTCGACGTTTGATAGCGGTAAAAGGGTCAGCGGACCGCACCTAAGGTACCCCAACCCTAGCTGAGATTTCCAAGTCATCCATCTGCGTAATTCTCAAACACCTTTGCCTCATGAGCTGCACTATCATCCTTCTTCCTGACGGATTGCTGAGGTGATGTTGCCTAACCAAAATTGAGGCAACGCTCTCTGGTGGCAGGCAGCTGGCAGGCAGCTAGGGTTGCAATTTGCATAAGAACAGCCTTCCTCTGTAATCTGAGAGAAGATTTACCGCAATCTCGCATTCCTGATGACCAGTATCTCGAGCCGGGATTAAACCGAGCTAGACTTTTTTACAAGGCCGCCTGAACCTCTTTTGTTCCTCAGCCATACCAGAATACACAAACTTTTTTTTCTTTTCTCGACAGATCGAGCAGATCAACGGGCGATTTTAATGATGGTCTAGGCATGCTAGGGAAGGAAAAGACCCGAACCATGGAGAACCAAGCCAATGGCTCTTCTTCTTGTCCGATGCCTCCATTTCTGCTGGATACCTTTTTCTTATGCTAATTATGAATAGCTGTAGAGTTATGAACCAGACGGCGGAATCACGCGAATCTTTTGTTGAACTAGAAACTATTCACCATTTATGGCCTTGCAAATACCTCTGTTGACGGGAAGTCGTTTCAGCAGTTGAAATTCGGTCTGGATCAACTGGCCAGATCCAATAATAAGGAGGATATTGAAGATACGTTATATTAACCAAGTTTCGGGGTACCTCTTGTCGACGCCATCCTCAATCTTCTCGGCTATCTTGAGCAACTCTCCTCCGTCCTGCGACTCCGTCAACCCCCTGAGCCCCGGAAGCTGATGCGCTTGTGCCTTCACCTTCTAGCCGTCTCCGAAGACCCTCAAACTCACTGCGCCTGCTCTGCACTCTCACTCCAACCATCCAGCCTGGCAAACGCCATTTCGTCACGGCACCTGGAAGCAAATCGTTTCTCCAAGAGTAGCCAACAACCCAGCCAACAACGGCACCCAGTAGGGAGCCCGGCCACTGAAAGAGTGCCAGCTGCATCGCAAGTGCGTAGCGGTAGGATTTGTCTGAGAAGGTGAGGCCAACGAAGTCGTCGTTCGTCGGCGGCGCAGCTGATGCCGCAACACGGTATCGGTAGATGTGGGGTATCACAGCGTGGTACTGCGCGAGTATCGCGAAGATGATCGGGGTCGGCCCAGCAGGCATGTAGTTGAACAAGCCTGCGGTCAGTGGCCGCAGCACAATCGACAAGAAAACTGGCGGAACCACCGCCGTAAAAAGCGAGGACACAAGTACGAATGACTACAGTGCTGTTAGTTGACCTGGGCGGCTCGTCTGATTCGAAATCGAGGTGACTTACAGCGTATTTCCTCGAACCCCACATTTGCTCAATCACCCTGAGATGATATAGAGTCATTGAGGCGAAGAGCACCTCGCTTGAGTTGGTGCAGCATAGCTGATATGCCAAGAGACGCCAGAGCTGGTGGTAGCGCCAAAGGTGTGTGTCGACGATGATGTAGAAGTAGTGCTTGATATCGAAAAGGCTGGCTGCTATCGAGCTCGAAACCAGTCCAAGAACAAGTGTGCGCGTGACGGGCGCATTTGTGAAGGACATGATGTCGAGGCGCTATCGCATTGTAGTTCTAGATGCTGTTTTGGACCACCAGTCGATCGACCGAGGGGCAGGTAGAAGTCGCTCCCAGGAGTTGGCTTTCCCGTGCGCCGGGAGACTCTGTTGGTCGGCCGGCACCCCTTGCAGCGTATTATGGGACAGAACACGTCGATGTGCCTCCTAGGGTCCTGCTATGAGGGTTGGATAAGTTGGCGCAGTTTCAGTAGCCAGTGATGTTGACAGAGACCGGAAAGCTGATGATGCCAGGTGGTTTCTTTGGCCGACCTTGAATCCACCCGATGCTCACTGTAGTACACTGTACATGCACAGTAAACCCCAAGTGTCCCGTGAAGCTAAGGCAGCTTGGCGTGCCGACGCCACGGGCCAAGGCGGACCCAATCAGGTGACAGCCCACTGGTTCAGACTTCCCCGTGCGATGACGAGGCTGGAGGGCTGAGTGTGGATAAGTGTGGCTTCCGACTTGCTTTGTTCAATGGGATTCCATTGGTCCGCCACGTTTCTGTCAGCTCCTTATCCCTGTTCTCCTTTGCCTAACCCTGTCGCGACGTATTTCAGTGAGGCGCAGAGTTCTGGGCACACGCCGCCGCCGCCGCCGTTACTTCCATACTCCAAGCTTCTAGTGGTCGAATGCTGAGATCAAGCGGGTAATCGTCCAAGCTGCCAATAGAGCTGACGCGCCAGCACAGAGTGGCTCAACTTGTTTCTTGTTCTGTTGTCTATTCCAACTTTACCGTTTCGTTTTTCTTTTGAAAAAAGCGCGACGAATTATTGAGAACATTCCATTTTAGTGCTGCGGAAAAGCCAACTTTGCCTTTCTCGAAGTCACGCCCAACCGAAATCACGTCAAATCCAAGTCGGTAAACCATGTCTGAAATATTTCTCAACCACATCAGCCGATGGCTGCTAAGCTCACCGCCAGCGGAATGGATGATCAATCAATTGCGCGAGTTGCTCATCGGTGCTTTGAAGCAAGGTCCGGTTCCTCAACATGTCGCCTTTGAGATGGACGGCAATAGGCGCTACGCTCGGGGGAAGAGGATGGAGACGATCGAAGGCCATCACCACGGTTTTGAAGCTCTCGCAAGAGTGCGCATAGTCCCGTCCCAGCGTGCGTGAAACCTCTCCTGACTGTGTGAATGCAGGTCCTCGAAATTTGCTACAAGTGCGGCGTCCGCGTCGTGACCGTCTACGCCTTCAGTATCGAGAACTTCAACCGCCCGCAATACGAGGTTGATGGGCTGATGCAGCTCGCCAAGGTGAAGCTCGAGCAGTTGACGCAACATGGCGATTTGCTGGATCGATACGGGGCGGCGGTCAGGGTGCTGGGCCAGAGAGATTTGATTCGCAAAGATGTTTTGGACGTCGTCGACCGTGCTGTGGATATGACCAAGTACAATAAGCGGTAAGCTGGAACAAGTTGATGTTGACGAGAATATTAAGCTGACTTGGACAGCAATGTCCTGAACATTTGTTTCCCGTATACCTCGCGGGAGGAGATGACGACGGCCATGCGTTCTACCGTCGAGGAGTATATGATGCCTCCTGGTCCAAAATACACTCCCTTCCCAGCGGCGCGCATCTCACAAAAGATCTTGTCGAAGCAGCTTGACCGACGGGAACCTCTTCCGACCATTCGCGACACGTCCCCTGCGCCTTCGTCTCGATCCGATGGTGACGACGGGGCATCGTCATCGACCACTCTTCCACCAGACTCGCCCTCACCACCGAACCGCCCTGGCTCTTCGGGTGGACATCACCTCAAGAATCCAGAGACCATCACGGCGGATACGTTGAACAACCACATGTACACAGCGGGAAACCCTCCACTGGACATCTTCGTTCGGACTAGTGGCGTGGAGAGACTGAGTGACTTCATGCTGTGGCAATGTCACCAGGATACTCACATCTTCTTCCTAAAGTGTTTGTGGCCTGACTTCGACCTGCAGCATTTTCTCCCCGTGCTTTTGGAGTGGCAGTGGAGGCAGAAGCAGATCGAAAGAGACGAGCGGCCAAGACAGGCTGCCAGCAAGGCACGAAAGCTTGCTTGAAGTCCAGACAGACTAGCGGCGTATGTTTTATTTCTTTCTCGTCGACGTGACACGCAGGCGTTGCTTACTTCATAATGGTCTCGATTGAGGGAGAACCGCGACCTGGAGCTCCTCCGGCTATGACCGCATCAAACGGTGGAGGAATGACGGAACTGATACCAGCATGAATTTGTTTAAAACCCCCTATTGATATCCATCAAATTCACTTCTCATTTGAAAAGTTTCTCGCGCTGTCGGGATTGGAAATGCGATGAGGTTAGGTCTTTTGAAAAGAGAAAACAATTGGACACAGAAATGGTGTTGGTTAGGATTTGGCTATTTCTCAAACCGTACTGGAATGCCGCCCGCCTCATCAAATTGTGGCGCTCAGCGATGAGAGCGTGTATGGAAGCCCAAGAATGACGACAATCAGTGTGGCTGACATGGTATCGCGCAAAAATCAGACTGATTGGGTTGTGGGGTGGGCACGGCAGAACCAGGCATAGGGCCTTCCGGGTCAGATTCGGGGTGAGCTACGGGGGCCTCAGGCTGAAATCGCTCGGTAGAGGTAGTCAGTCGGACAGGGTCACTCAGCCAATCCTCCGCCCGCGGCAGAAGCAGATCCCCAGAAGACGTGGATGAAGGAACATCCCGAAGCGTCGCTCTTGATTTTCCTCGCGCACTACCCTCACGCATGCCCGTTCGTATCCTCTGAACTTGGACCACCACCAGAATGCCCTAGATTGCTTCAGTAGCCCTTAATACTCTCTCGGATCCTCATTTTCGCACAGCGAAAACCCTTTGGATTCGATCTGCCAGCCGCGGCACCCACCGAGACCGCCCGTCGCTGCGACAAGATCTCTCTCCTCCCCGCGACCTCGTACGTTCCGCGCGCTACTCCGATTGCAGTGGCGATGAAGTCGGCCAAAGCTCCCTCGGCGGATAACCCGTCGAGCAGGAGATCGCAACCTGTTCGACAGACTCGCACCAACCCTCCGCGTGTTTCTTCCGGCCTGCGAGGATCGACTGGTGGCAGGGACTCTCTCTCGGGTGGCTCTGCCTCCGACCAGCCCATCGACATTTTCCCTGCTATAACATACTTTTCTGACGCCATAGCGGCCCTCCCGAAAGAGCTTGTCCGACACTTCACCCTTCTCAAAGAGGTCGACGCCAAAATATTTACTCCAGAAGATGCCCTCTTCCAGCTTGTCGACGCTGCCATGAACGCACCTCCTCCGCAACCCCGACCGGTGAACGATGCATCCAGCAGTGTCGCGCCGGTGTCAGCTCCGATGAGCGCCCAGAATAGCTCCAGCGGAGTTCCTCCTGGTGCCATTGCCCCCCCTCCTGCCCTATCGACCGACAGCTCCTACGCAATATCCATTTACGACCCCAGCAACCTACCGCGGCGACAGCTGTTCCGGCAAACAGCCATCAAAATCCAAGAGATGCTCGGATCTCTCGAGGAGAAAAACCACGTCATCTCAACTGCGAATGACGCCCTGCAAAAACAACTCGCGCGGATCGACGACGTATGGCCGCACGTCGAGAGCGAGTTTAGCGATGAGGCAAAATGGGGGAGCAATACACACTGGGCATACCCTGAAAACAGAGCCGTTAGCAAAGCCGCACATGCTGAACGCTCTCGCCGCGAAGGCGCTGCCGCCATCTCTGCCGCGGCGCAGCAGCTCGCTGAAGAGGCTGCCGCCCGAAGCGACGCGCGCAAGCAAGCGGTTCAGGCGAAGAAGCATCAAAAGACTCACCAACAAGACGCCGAGAATGATGACGCCGAAGGTCGGCCCAAGGCCGAATCGAGTAAAAAGGGACATGGAGGCGGCAAAGTACGCAAAGCGGCCGAAGCTGCTGCCAATGTGGGCTTGGGCATCTCGACGAACGGGACTGCGAACGGGACAGCTCCGCAACCCAAGAGACGAAAGGTTGAGAAGACACCCAGTGGAAATAATGTACCTGGCGCCATGAGCACTGTCTTTGGGAACAATGCATCAAAAGCGAAGACTACGAGTCCCAGAGAGACCCCAGCCCCGGAAGGCCAGGGTCCTAAAAAGCGGAAGGCTCTCCCATCCGGTACCGGTCAAGCCAAGAAAAGGTATGTCACCAAATTTGATGAACGCTATAGCATCTTTGTTTGCTGATGTGAACCACCACAGTAAAAACGGTGTCGCTGCAGCTCTGTCCCCATCCGTAACCTCCTCACCGGTCCTAGGCACTTTTCCCGAACCCCCGCCGCCTCGAGGCTCGCCGGCCCCGGCAGCAATTACCCCGGTGGCACCAGCGCCGAAAGCACCAACTGCTGCGCGGACCAAGCAAAGTACAGCAACAGCTGCAGTGGAGGGTTCGAAGCACTCGCGGCCGCCGTCATCTGCGTCGTCAAGTAAGCCAAATGGAGCTCCGCCACCGACTCCTGAAGTCGCGCCTGTCGCGACTACGCAAAATCCTATCGCTGAGCCCAAGCCGGCTGCCAAAGAGCCGTCTGCACCGCCTGTGCCGGAGGCCACAAAGAAGGAGCCTGAGCCTACTGAGACAACGATCAAGCCCAGCATACCTGCGGCGAAACAGAAGAAAGAAACACCAAAACCGGAGGAGTCGCAGACACCTATTGAACCTCCACCAGTGCCTCAGACCATTACGGCTGCGACGGTGACGAAGAGTGGACGAGCCAGCAAGCCATCAACTCCTGCGATGGCTACGTTCCAAGAGGCTGCGAGGCCCAAGTCAGCTCGCAACTCGGATAGCACCACAAGCAAACGGAAAAAGAGCAACGCGGCAACATCAGCAAAGGCCGCAAAGCCAGCAGACGAGGTTGACGATAGTGAGGATGCTGAAGATTCAGAGGTCAGAGCTAAACGCAGTTATGACTACACGGAAGACGAGCCAACGTATTGCTATTGTACAAGCGTTAGCTATGGGGAGATGGTTGCATGCGATGCGAACAACTGCGAGAGGGAATGGTTCCACCTCAATTGTGTTGGTCTCAAGGTAGCGCCCAAGGGAAGCTGTAAGTCAACAACCAACGTATCACAGCACGGAGGCAATGCTAACTATCGGCGTAGCGAAATGGTACTGCGAAGAGTGCATTCAGCGATTCCAGAAGCAAGGCAAGAAGTTAAACCACAAGTACAACCTGTTGCCAGACGCCCTGAACATGCGGAAGCAGCGAGGCCCTCAGTACTGAATCAAGTCGCTTGCCAGCACGACTCCGGGGCAATGATAAGGAAAAGGTGGCGTTTTCGAGTCCGCGTCTTCGTATGGCGTTGATTTTGTTTGACATGGAAGTTGGTACTTTTTTCGACTTCTGGGTACTTCTTACCTAAGGAGCATCGGGATCGCGAGATAAATCGTCATGGGGCAAGTCTACTGACGCTAGCTGTCCTTTGGAATCGAGTACAGAACACAATGCCAGGACGGCATTTATGGGGGCGTCGGGGCGTCGGGGCGTATGGTGTCTTGGGGAAAGTGGCTCAGCTGAGGCGGCGACAAAAGGTTACCAAGAGGTGGCGATCTGGCCCGTTATCTGAAGGGTTTATCCTATTGAAAGATGGACGGAGGAGAGCGTGTGCCTGAGGAATTCATGTTTGTGTGTTTTTTAGCTTTTGGGCCCGACCGAATGGGGACAGAACAGAGATTCGATTGCCAGCTGGAAATCAATGGGAATGCTCAGAAAGGCAGGTGTTTCCATTAGATGGGAATTCCAAAGACTCAGATCGCGTGCTGTTACCGCCTTAGAAATCGGACGAGTTTGTCCTTATGCCGGCAATCTCCCCCGGGAAGGGTGCCTTGGTACAGCGGGTTTCAACATTTCAATTCCGCGGGAAGCTGGTGCTGCTGCTCCGGCTGATGTTGGGTCGTTCGCTCCACAGGCGGATAGGCTCAAAAGCAAGGCGGACGGAGAGATGTCTCGGCGGGGTTGACGATGCACGACGGTGAGGGGGGGAAATAGGAAGGAGTAATTTGGGACTCGGACAGATCTCTGGCGTGGAAAGAAAACACGGAGAAGACGCCGTGGTCCCGACCAGGCTGATGAGAGAATAATACATGATCCTTACCTACGCGGTGAGTGGGCCCTGGGAGCCGGGTAGGTAATGCAGGCCTACCATTTCGGTCTGGGGTGTGATTTTCTGGGTTAAGGCCATGAGAGAGATTGAGGGGAAAGTGCTGTGTGGAGGTCGAGTCGCCGCGCTTGGGAAGAGTAGCCTGAATGGCGATCTCGGAGGACCCCAACTTCGCGCCTCGTCAGGAACACGTGCGCGTGAAAGTGTGTCTTAGTAAAGCAATAGTGTGAGGCAAACTTTGAGGGGGAATCCGGGGTAGCTTTTGGCGTCGCCGAGTGGGGTCGATGTGTTGTTGTGTTTGCGAAGACAAGAGGTTTGTTCATTGGCATATTGAAGGGGAAGAATTCACGGACGGCGGTAACCAATCCTATCCGACGAAAATCAACATGGCACTCGACAATAACAGCAGCAGTCCTCTTCGTGCTACTTGCTCTGGAATACCGACCTCGACTCCAGAGACGCCGTTCAGTTGGGCGCGTGACTACGGGTTGCGGGAGAGTCGCAGTGTTACTAATAGCAAGGTACCGTGATGGGGCTGGTGGTGGGCATTGCATTGCGCAAAGAAGGACGGAGGCGTGCTCGCAACTGATGACCAAAAGATGGACGAGGAGAGCAGCTAGTTTTTCTTTTTCTTTTTCTGTTGTGGCCCCGGATTTGTCTGATAAGCCTCCACATGACATGTTTGATAGAACTCTGAAGATAAGCTGTTACCAGAAAGTGAGGAGAGTCATAAGAGTCATAATCACTAAAGCAATAAGAAAGCATTAGGTTGGCTGGCTGGCTAGCTTTACTTCATTATGTCGGTTTTACCTAAGCTGCTGGTAGACGGCACACGGCAAAGTTTGGAAATGCGAAATAACAGGCAGCGAGGAAAGTCTGCGTTGACTTTTCACTGTTATTGTTAGGTGCCCACACCTGACGGGTGGATATATACGTAGATCCACGCACCCCACAATATGTATCTAGACTTAGCATAATATAACATATCGCACCCCTTATAATTGGTAGCACGACTATATATAATGCTAGCGGATTACCGCCTGGGATAATTATATATATATTTTTAATCTATTAATTTACTAAATCCGAACCCCTTTATTTCTATTCTCGATTTCCAAATCCTATAGCTAGACTTACTACTATAACTTACTATTATTAATAATATTACTTAAGCCTAACTTTATCTAATAACTAACAATACTTATAGAAGCTAATCTCTATTAGTAGTCCGAAGAGCTACTTAAGTTTGCTAATATTAACTACCCCTATATATAAATACTAGAAGACAATAATCTATTATAAGTAGCTAATATTATAGAGATAATCCTACCTAATATAACTACAGCTACCTATTTTAACTAATTATTCACTATTAAGTAGCTAATATCTAAGTTATTATTTTAATCTTTCCTAAGAACGTGGTGCTATTAAGTAAATCTATATAATATATAGTAATAATAATCTACTATAGCCTCGCTAGTAAGGCTAATAACTAATCTTAATAACCTAACTCTTAGCTTTATTATACTAAGCCTAAACTCTAACTTATTAAGCGAAGGCTTTTATAATTTATAATATATTAGTTATATTAACTTCTAATCTATAACTATATACTAATAAAGCTATAATAATAGCCCTATTATACTATTATTGTTTAATAATAAGGAAGTATCTAATATACCTCCTAAAGAACCTCGTGTGAATATATATAACCTATAATATATTATAATAAATAATAGTTATCAATAACCCCACCCCTAGGGTTAATAGCCCCTTATTATATAGGTAGTAGCTAACTTACTAGCTTCTATTATATAATAACTAGAGTAATTATAAATTAATAATATAACTAACTTATTAGTAGGAGCTATCTAATAACTAGAAGCTATAGTTTATAATAATATAGGTAGTAGTGCTAATACTATAAACGTAACTATTCTTAGATTAGTTAATATTAGTATATTTAACTCTACAGCCTACGACCTAGAATAACTTAGTATAGTTAATAATAGCAAAATAACTATCTATATAGATATTTATACTTTTATAGAATAACTTATAGATCTTATAGAATCTAGAAGCCTGAATAGGATTAAATTAGTATAGACCTAATGCCTCTAAGGTCTTATATTAGTATAGTATTTATAGGTATTATCCGATACTAACTAGTTATTACTATATAAATCCAGAACTATTAATAGTATTACTAATAAGATCTTAGAACGATTTAAACTAATTACAGCGAGGCTATATGTTAATAGAAGATAGTGATATTTAAACTACTTAATATATATAATAATAAGAATATCTATGTATTTATATAATTTATAATTACAGATACTAAGTTATATAATATAGCTGAAGAAGGCTATATTAAAGCTATATATAAAGCTCTTAATAGGACCCTATAGATAATTATCCTACTATTAATATCTATAACTATATTAGATACCTTTATTACTAATATTAGGGACTACGAATTAGCTATTTATAAGCTTATATATAAATACTATACTTCTTATAGTAATAACTTTAATATTAACCAATAACCTCTCTTCTAGCCTTATATAAGTAAGAATGCCTAGTTTAACTAATTAGGCCAATTTAGCTAACCTCCTTATTATAACTAATATTAGACTAACTAATTATAGTTCTAGCGTATTAACTAATAGATAGCTCCTATAATACTATATAATAATAACTAATTCTAGTAGCGTAGTAGATATAGATTTAGAGGAAGCTATAACTACTAATAAGGAGGCTATAATAACTATAATAACTATAATAATTATAATTATTAAGGTAATTAATTTTAATTCCTTATAGGATAGTAACTTAACTTATATTAACCTAACTAACCTTCTCTAAATTAATTATAATAATAAGGATAAGGGGTAACCCTAGAGAACTAATAATTACCCTATAAGCTTAATATAAATATAATAGCGGGATTATTATTCAGCTAACTATAATAAGCTATAAAAGTATATTATAGTAATTACTAAGACTAACTAGATACTATAATAATATACTAAGTATTAGAAGTATTATAGCTAGAACTATAGTCTAACTATAGTAGTAGTTACTAGTTCCTATTAGTTACTAATAATAGAGATAATATATTATTTTATTATAATTTTGATAATACGGACTACTATATAAATATAAATAACGAATAGCTATAGCTAACCTAGATAACTAATAATATTTAAGATACGTACTATATTAGAACTATGTTTAATAATCTCTAGAGATAATACTAAGTTTACCTATAGACCTTCTCTAGTAGTAATAGCCTCTATTATTATATTCATAGCTAATATATAAGCTAATATATAACTATAACTAATAATATTAAGTAATTAGTGTTTATAGCTAAGACTCCGAATAACGCCTTGATAGTACTAATGCTAATATTACTTTAGAACTTGCTAATTATTAAATCCCCTATTAATATAGCTACTTAAATTAGCGCTAGGTTTGGATTTAGGATATAAACCTACTTTTATTACTAGATTATACTAAATATTTATAATATAGAATAGATTAATATCTATGCTAATACTAGATATTCATCATTATTAATTAACTATATATTCTTGTCTAAGTAGTATTCTATACTATATATTTATACGCAGACGTCCCCTATTATAATTAGAGGTATTAGTAATAACTAATATTAGGCAGATTAGTATATTATAATAAATTTAAACTTTAGAGGAATAATGTTTCCTAATAGTAAGCTAGCTATTATAATATTCTAATGCGAAGTATTTGTTATAGATAAATTCTATGCTAACTTGTTATTAGGTATAGATTGCTTAGGACCTAAACGATTCGATATTCTTAACTTAAGAGGCTATTTTATTATTATACTATATAATATTAGAGTCCTAATATCCATAGTTTACTATAGTAACTAATATAATACGAAGCTAGTAGTATTATATAAAACTAAAATCCTACCTAAGTTCTATAATAAGATTTAGATCTATTATAAGGTTAGAGATAACTTATGAGACGTCCTTTTTAAACTAATTAATAACCTACTAGTTAGTACTTTTGCCTTAATAGTAATAGCTAATATTATAGAAATTATAATTTGAAATAAGTATAACGTCCTATAATAAGTTAATATGGCTACTTTATTAGGTTATTTTATATCTATTAACTTATCTGTATAAGCTTAGATAGTTAATACTAATGACAGCCTCGATATAGTAGAACTAGCTATATAGAAGCTACCTAATTATAACAAATAATATCTTATTAAATAAAGTAAAAAGATAAATATATATCCAATAGGGGTTTATATTTATAATAGATAACTTAATAATATAAAGGGGCTAGCTAATCTTATTACTAAATTTGAGGATGTTTTTATGAGACTAGATTTATTAATATCCTAGATAATAAATAACTATAAGTTTACTTTTCTTAGGTTATGTAATCATATAACGTAATCACCTAGGTAGCTTAGGTAGTAACAGGGGTATTAAACGAAGTATTATTTCAGCTTATTGACTAGTAACCAGCTAGCTAGGAGGAAAGGAGGGTTATTTATACTTATCTTAAGCCTTCTAGAGACTTCTATTACGTAATTACTTACGCAATAGCTTATGCAATATATTACGTATATACTTAGCCTATTTAGGCTTAGTTATATATTAAAGCTATAGCTTAAATCCTTTTAGTTCTAGCTAGAAAGCATATTAAAGATAAGGCTTTCTGGGACTTTCTAGACCTTTCTATCCACAGTATAGCCAGTATTATTAGTATTGTAATATACTATGCTGTATTATATAGTATATTATTAAGTATTATTATTTATTATACATTTTATAGGTCTTCTTTATATAGGGTTTTATAAGATATTTATATAATATCTTACAACTTTAAGTCTAATTAGTAAGAAAACCTTCTAAAGAAGTATAAGATCTTCCTTATTAGATCTAATAAATACGAAGTTATAAGAAAGATTATAATAAACTAGTAGAAGATAGTAACGCCTTCCTAACTAAGACCTAGGTCCTATTTATATTCCTAGGATTTATTATCTAGCGACAAGTTCCTAATAAAGATACTATAATAACTAATAGTAATAGTAAAGTTTATATAAAGCGAAAACGTTATACAGTTACTAATATATATACCCTTAATAAGATTATTCTTTTAGATATGTACCTAATAAAACCCTGAGATTATATAATATCTAAATATACTAATGTAATATATATCTTAACCTTTGATATAAGTGCTTTTTACTACTAATAGTGCATATACTTATAATCTAAATAGGTATTTATTATTATTATAATTAATAGTTAGTATATGTTTAATTATCTTATTATAAGCTATAAGAATTCTAATACCTATATATAATAATAGATCGATTAGATGTTATGTAATATAGCTAGAGATATATATTGTAATAATATTATAGCTACTTTAAAAGGTTATAATTAGTATATTACTAACTTATAATAAATCTTAATAATACTTAGATAATATTATAAGGGACTGGATACCCAGGCTGGAGAAGCTGGAGACACCTCGGCTAGCGCAGGCTGAAAGGATAGAGAGGCCTGTGGGTCTAGGGTATAGAACCCTTATAATAAGGACTTAATAAGTACTTATTAAAAGCTAGAAAAAAAGGGATCTTAAAAGAAGTAAGCAAAAGTAGTATAGTAATACTAGACCTACCTTTTAGATACTTCTATTATTAGTTTAATCTAACTATAGCTCTTAGCTCCTTAATAACTTTATAATTCTTTTGCTTCTACCCTGCTTTAAGAAGGTTAGTAATAATAATAATACTATATACCTAAGTAATACCTACTAATTAGGCTATAGAACTTCTACCTAATATTCGCTAAGAGCAGAGCGAAATAACCTATATAAACCTATATAAGGAAGATAACCCTAGCGAGCAATTAGAGGATAATATAAGCTAATAAAGGGAGGTAAGAAGCTATACTTTAAGTAAGGCTAAGGGCCCTGAAGAGGACGGGCTGCTTATGCTAAGTGCTCACTACTTAGATAATAAGTATATATAGGAAAATAGGGAATATAAGACCCCTTCCTATAGACTGGACGGGCTAATAGGCTAAATATCTATAGCTATAGCTAATAGGCTAGCCTAAGCTAGAGGGCTAGATAAAGCAACTAGCTAAGTGCTAATATAATAGATTATAACTATAGTAGCTAACTAATATAAGCTAATTGCTACTATATTAAGTAACTAAGCTCCTGCTAAGTAATTACCTAAGGTTTATAAAAGAAACCCTAAATTATAATATAGCGCCCTTCTATATCTCAGGCCTTAGTCTAATCTCGCTAGAACTAACTAGTAATTAGTTTACCTTAGTTAGCAATAATAGCCTCAGGCATGCTATATTAGTACTTAATCTCTTAATATAGGATCCTCACTAAACCTGCAGCATCTAGTCTCTTAGTTATTACTAAGAACTATGCTACTTTAGTTATCTAGCATATAATTACTACGCTAGTTAGGAAGTCTAAAGAAATCTATTAGAATAGGTATGCTAGTAGTTCTAGTATTTATAGTAGCCTATATAGCTTATGCCATAGTATGCGCGCCCCTTAGTAGCGCAGGCATTTAGCGATATATTACTATATATCCTCTATTAAATATAGCTAATAAAACTTTCGTAAGATTAGCTTAGCTATCTTATTTACCTCTATATACCCTAATCTAGGTATATTATAATAGTTCTTTATGATTTTATAGCAGAGATAACCCTCGTCTAGGATAATAAGCCTTCTTCTAAACTAAAGGATATTATTCTTATTAACTTAGTATCCTTAGTATTCCCTAGTATCTTAGCAAACCTTAGCTATAATATCTCTATAGAAGTAGTCTTTAGCTTATAATCCTCTAACTATCTATTTAAGATCTACGCCTAGTTATAGTATATAAGCTATTTTATTCTAAATAAGCTCCCTTATTATAGTAAGTAGGATATACTATTCTAGTATAGTAACCCCATGTCACACGCCTTTTGGTGATGTAGTCGGCTACCGCGTGGCATTCCATATAACTACGGTTAGGCTTAATACCTATCCTTTAAGTAGGAGACTTCTAGCAGATAGCTTAGAAGGCTCGGCTATTATAGAAGATATTACTATATACCTATAATTACTTATTATACTATTTATTATTATTCACGCTTATATTGCTCTTTTCTTCGTTTTACTCGCAGTCTTAGCAACCCCTATTATAGCCCTAGGCTAGTAGGAAGACTATAATATCTAGTAGTATAACCTATCTCTTTTTTTCCTTATCTAAGACCTCCCTTATATTATAAAGACTTATAATAAGATAGAGGACTCGGACTTAACCTCGAAACCTCCTCTTAAAAGTATTTATATATTAAAAGGAAAGAAGGTAAAGAAGTTAAAGAGATAGAAGTTTTAACTATTAACTTATATAGCTAACTATTTAAGTTTAATATAAAATTAGTATAGTAATCCCTCTCTTATAGAAGAATATTACAATATAGGAGATATAGCTAGAATTAGATATTATAACGAGGCTTATAAGCTCTATAGTTTCTAGCAAGCTTATAAGGATTATAACTTTACCCTTAGTCTTAGTAAATAATTTTATAACTAGATAGCGAACCTCGCTTATCTCAAATAGGATAATAACTATATACCTTATATAGATATTATCTATATAGGCTAGAAGGCAAAAGCTAACTTATGCTATTACTAGATACTCGAGCCTAATAACTATATAGCTATATTAATTAGCGTTATTAATATAATCATAGCTATAAGGGATACTCTAGTAATAATAGCACTTTTTATACCCCTATCTAGAGAAGAAAGCCTTTATAAAGCTAGCGAGAGAATTACCCTTCTACTCCTAAGAGATAAAAGAGTTATAACTCCTATCTAGTCTAGCTAGTTAGATATTAAACCCCTAGGACCTCTTATTAAGGCAAGAGCTATAATAGAGGATATTTATAATAGGAGTAGTAAAAACCCTAAACTATAAGTTATAACGCTAGAAGATACTATTATAGGACTATTAGAGCGAAAAATTTATAAAATACTATAAATTCTTTATAATATTACTATAGGTCTGCTAAAGTAGGACCTATTAATAGGGAGGACCTAGCTATAGTAGTAGACTTTAGCGCTACTACTAATATTTTTATTATTATCCTAGGGGCCCTACCTAGAGCTGCTAGCCTAGGGTCTCGAGGCTTTACTCCTTTAAGTATTTAGCTAGCTCGAGGCTAATACTAGGATGCTATAGCCTATAGGAACCCGATAGGAAGGTAGATTTATCTAATAATATAGCGTTTTTTAGCTAGATATTAATAAGAAGTATAGTATAGAGCCCGTTTTTTATAACTAGGATATTCTATATTATAAGGAGATAGATCTATAGATCTCTAGCTTAAATACTAAAACTACTAGCCTAGCTATAATATTAGAGATTATATAGAATTAGAGCTCTCTACTACGAGGAAAAGCACTTAGCTAATAGGAATACTAACTTAAGCTAATTAAATAATAGAACTACCTCTATATAGGATATTACGCTCTATGCGATACTATTAGGAGACGTTTCGCGCTAACCTAATAGGAGTCTATCTAATAGATTATTATATATAGGTTTACTATAGAAAACGTTAAGGGAGATAAAGATATTTATAACTTTACTTAGAACTATTTTAAATATAATAGAGCGTAGATAGGACTAATATCTATAGTTAGCTAGCTATTAATAATCTTCTATAATATAATTAACCTAGAGCTTTAGCGATTCCTAGACGAACTAACTACTAGTAATACTCTCGAGGATTACCTTAATATAGCTAAGAAAAAACGCAAGGCAGTTTAGCATAGACTCTAGGTGCTAATTAGCATTAACTATATAATAGAAGAATCCGATAACGCAATATAGACTAATAATAAGGGATTATAATAGAATAACTAAGACTTCTAACGGGATAATTATAATAATCCGCAACCCTAATAACATTATTAACCTCAGTAGCATTTAGAGCCTTAGCAACGCTTCTAGCGCTCTAATAACTATTAAAACTAGAAAGATCGCTACCTACAGAACTAGCTATAGAGAAACCTAGGATTTTAATATTATATGAAATATAATAGACTAGGATAGACTAACTCAGACGCCTATTATATATAGGAGGATCACGACGATAACTATAATATCGATAACCTTATTAATAATAGCTATATCCTACTAGATATATAGGAAGTCCCCTACGATTCAGCTGCCCTATTAGAGCAACTATATAAAGAGGAAATAGCAAGCTAGACGATAGACGTCGCGTTTATAGCGAGAAGCCTGCTAGCGAGCTCCCTAATTACTTTAGTTATAGACTTTACTATATATTATATTAATAATATAGTGAATTTCGCAGGTCTCGTTGCAATTCCCCTAGTAAATAATATATAGGTATTACTTAAGAAAAACCAAATTATTAACGCCTAGGTAAAACTAGTAAAACGAATAATACTAGCTAAATAGATATATCTCCACCTTAATATAAAAAGCGATAATATAGCTAGCTTAGAGGAAGTCTATATTAATATAAGCGCCTTAATAACTCTAGTCGATAGGAACTAAGTGCTATGCTTTATGCGAAATCCTATATTTCAAATAATAGAACTATAGAAGATAAATATAGTAGACTTAACCTTTTAGGTAATAGAGCAGGTTATATTTAACTTCTATATCCTAGGTATTATTAGTAATATAGAGATCTATAGCTATATTATTATTATAGCTAGAGTTATAAACACCCTTAGAGCGAATCTTCTACTAGGAATACCGTTCTATAAAGATTATAAGCTAGTTATAGACTTTAATAAGAATATAGTTAAGTTCCGCTTAGTATATAGAATATAGTATCTAGTTTAGTTCAGGAGATAGTATTTAGTAACTAGATAAGTTAATAACGCCTATACTATAGTTATTCCCCTGCAGAGCGACGTATTTATTATTACTAGCTTTATTAACCTCCCTAAGTTAAGCTAGCAAGGCTCTAATACTTAGTAGTTTCAATCTAGTTATATAGGTATAGTTAATATAATAGTTATAGTAGATAACCCTAAGCTTATCCTTATATAAAATATAATAGATAGGCTAATAATAGTCCTAAGAAGCTAGCAGCTAGGCTATATTATCCTAATAGAAGTAGAGGAGATAGCTAACCTCGTTAACTAAGCAGATATTATCACCCTTATAAGAGGAGAATCAAACTCGCGCTAGTTCTTATAATCTAAATTCAATAAGGCTATAAGAAATATAGCAGCTAGTATATAGTTTATAACCCTACTTGCTAAATCTAGCCTAGGACTACTTTATTAAGCGGATAATATTCTATTATATAGAATATCTAAGCTAAAAGATATCCTAGTTATATATAGCAAGGATAGAGTTAAGATTTATAATTAGGATGCGGTTTTTACTAGTAGACTTAAGGAAATCCTTAATAACCGAGACGTCTATTATAATAAGGGGATTATACCTATACTAGATAACTAATATATATATATTAAGCTTATCAAAAGGTAGCAAAACTAGAAGGCTATAGTAAAGCCTTACCCCCTTAGCGCTAAAGACCTCGAAGTTATTAAGAATATCTATAGTAAGATATATACTAATAGTAAGATAGTATAGGGTAATAGGCTAATCCTAGTTATCTATCTGCTCTTTATGATATAGCGAGTAGTTAATAGTATAAAAAAAGGCAGGGTTATTATTAACCTCTGCCCTCTTAACCGAATTACTATCCTAGATATATATCCGCTTCCTAACTAAAATAATATAATAGACGCCCTTAGAGGGAAGAAATATATAATAATATTTAACGCTACTAAGTTCTTCTACTAACTGCTAATTTACTTAAGATATTATAATAGGATAGTAGTAATAAGTCCCCGTGGTATCGAGGTTTCTAACGTTATCCTCATAGGATTTAAGAACTCGCTAGCCTACGCCTAGCGTTTTATAGATCGCCTCCTATATAACTATAGGCACTTTGCTCGAGTATATATCGATAATATTATTATTTTTAGTAATAATAACGAGGATTATCTCTAGTATATTAATATTATTCTCAAGCTCTTTGAGAATAACTACCTTTATATTAAACCTAAGAAGTCCTTTGCAGGGTTTCCTAAAATAAGACTCCTTAGCTATATTATAAATATTAATAGTATTAAATAAATAGAGGATAGGATTATAGCTTTTAAGAACCTCCGCTTCCTAAAAACTCTCTATAATATCGAGAGATACCTCGAAATAGCTAGATAGCTATAATATAATATACCCTAGTATAATATTATTATAATACTACTATAGGATAAAAAGACCTATCTTATTATAAAACTCTATAATAAAAATATACTTCCTAATAGTCTATTAAAAGTAGTTTAAATAAAGAGGGTCTAAAAGGTGTTATTTAAGCTAATACTAAGCGAGCAAGAAGCATAGAACGCCCTCTAAGAGAATCTCTATAACTAGGTTATAAGATACTACTATAACCTAAATAAGCTTATATTTTTTAAGGTTAATACTTATAAAGGTAGCTTTAGGCTTATAATATTCTAACTAAGTATCCTATAGAATAATACTAATATACCTAGCAAAGATATTATATAAATCTATATCTAACTAGTGCTTTTTCTATCTAAGGTTATATCGCCTATAGAAAAGCGATACTTCGCTATAGAGGTAGAGGTAGTAGTAGTAATATAAGCTATAAAAAAGCTCTATAAGCTTATATAATCGAATAAGCACCCTATATAAATTCTCATAGATCACGCAGCTATAAAGGGAATTCTTATATATACCTCGCTATAGACTATAGACCTTAATAAGGCTAACCTATAGCTTGCGAGCGCTGCGAACTACTTATTATAATTTAACCTTAATATTACTTATATACTAGGGAAGCTTAATATTATCCCTAATACCCTCTTACGCCTGCTATTACTTATAGCCTCAGGCTGAGCTAATAGGTTTAAGGATAGTAACGTTCTCGTAGAAATAATTTATAGTAATAATAATAATAATATAGGATTTATAAGTATAGTTAATTAGTTAGCTAAGAAGTCCTAAGCCTATAGAGCAATAGGGGAGATAACTATACGTATTTCGGAGGACTTTATTACTAAGACTATAGATAATTATATTAATAATACGAGGTATAGCAAAATTCTTAAATAACTCTAATCCTAGTAGAAGGAACCGGGCAAGTAGTAGTTACTATTTAATACTACTACTAAGGAAAATAGCACTAGAGCTACTAGGAGAGCCCTAAAATACTATTAAATAACTTCTTAGAGTCTATCGCTAGAAGGGCTTATCCTTTATATACCTATTAATAGCACCTAGAGACTCTATATCCTATATAAGTTAGTACTTATAATTCTCTGCCTTAGCTATAACGAAAAATACTACTTTAGTATAAACTATATAATAGTAGAAATATCGACTTTTTAGTTCTATAATAAGAAGTCGCTCATAAGACGATATATTACCTATTATAACTAGTATTAAGAGAACTAAATCGACTGCTAAAAGCTACTAGGATAGCTATAACCTATCCCCGTTATAGATATCCCTTATAATACCGTTATTATTAACTTCGTTATTAATATGCCTAAGGTACTATCCTAGGGAAGTCCCTACGTCCTGCTAGGTTTCCCGGAGTTAGATATATTAATAATAGTAATATATAAATTCTTAAAGAAGATAATCCTTCTAGTAGGATATTTAACCTATAGAGCAAAAGAATAGGTAATAGCCCTACTCTATATATTTTTCCTCTTAGACTAGGGAATTCTACGTTATATTATTAGTAACTAGGATCCTAAGTTTATCTCTATAGTATAGTATATAATATTTAATACCCTCTATATTAAGCTCCTCCTCTTAATAGCATACTACCCCTAGATAGACGGGTAGAGCGAAAGAATAAACTAGACTACTGAAATCGCGATATAGTTCTATATATCTAAATCCCCTAATATATTATAAACCAACGTACTACCTACCCTATAGTATAATCTTAATAACTCCCTATCTACTATAATTAGATAATCGCTAAATGAGGTTATACTCGGATTTAAGCTATAGAGTATCCTCGATATAATTATATAAATAAGCGCCCTAACTAAGAGCCTTACTATCCTTAGGGAGATATATTAGAAGGAGGTACTACTACTTATTAATATAGTAAATACCTCGTATAAGGAGAGATATAATAACTACTACTCTAATATAACTTTTAATAAAAGGGATGAAGTCTAGATATAACTTAGCAAAGGATTCTACTTACTAGGATAATATAATAGCAAATAGACCTCTAGATAGATAGGACCCTTCTGAATTAAGCATATTATTAATCCTCTCGCCTATAAGGTAGATATTCCTAAGTACTAGCAGGTTTATCTAATCCTCTCTATAGCTTAGCTATATAAGCTAGCCTAGGGAGAAGACTTATTTAACTATAAGACTTAGCTACTAAAGCCTATTGAGGTTAATAGTAATAAGGAGTAGGAACTTAATTATATTATTAAATAAAGAGTCTTATAGAGGAGTTATAAACCTATTATTAAATACCTCGTCTAATAGAAAGGCTTTATAGCAAAAGATAATACCTAGGAATAAAGAGACTCCCTATTACCTAATATAAACGATCTTATTAATAAATATAATACTAAATTCCCCCTTAACTAGGATAATAAAAGAGCTATAAGAAAGCGCGTACTTTATATATAACTAAATAGTTTTCCTATCCTTTTAATAGGATAAATATATCTATTCTAAATTAATATTAGGACTATAAGTTTTCCCTTTATCATTACTATTCTTACTATAAACTACTCTTCCCTCGATCTCTCTATCTTATATTAAAATAAATAGGAAGGAGCAGAGGGTACTAACTTTTATATACTTTCCTTACTAACCCCTATTATAAATTTTTTTTATACCTTCCTTTCTATTTACTATACCAACCTACTTTTTATTTAAGCGCGCCTATACCCTTTGATTATTTACTTCTCTCCTATATATTAATTATTACCCAATAGACCTCCTATAATAAGCAATAATATTATCCTAATCTGCTAAATATAGCCTCCTTAACGCTAGCCTAACTAATATTACTATAATAATAGCTTCTAAAGGTAAGGAAGTTACTAATAACTACGAGGTCCCGTTCTCTTACCTATCTAATAATAGTAGCAGCTAAGACGAGGGTACTAACCCCTAGAACGATAAGGTGCTTAACCCTATCTCCCTGCGCTAAAGTAGCGATAACTAAGTTAGTAACTATAATATTAACCTTAATACTCTAGTTAAGACTTATAAGTCTGCTGCTAAGAAGAAGAAGTCCTATAAGGACTATAAAAAGGGTAAGTAAGCAGCTAAGAAGAACTTCTTTACTATAGACGCTAAGACCTAATACAAGGAGGTTATTAATAATAACGCTAATAATATTCAAAATAATAATACCTAGGCTACTAAGCTAGTCTATGTTATTACTAGTACTACTACTAATATCGAGGAGCCCGCTCTAGCTAAAACTATAGCTACTACCCCTTATAAGACTCCTAAGAAGGGCTACCTTAGCCCTATAGCCTAGCGCTAGCAGATTAATGAGGTAAAGGCTCGTATTAATAACGCTTTTCTATACTACCCCGATATAGTCCTTATTAAGGAGATCGAGAAAATCCTTAATAATATCAAGCCTTCTGAGAATATATCTTCTAACCTCTATATTAGATATATCTAGGATACCCTTAAGCGAGCATATAATATATATATTAATAATAACGCTTATAGCAAGCTTCTCCCTAGTTATACCTAGGTCTTTGCTATATACTTTTATAATACTTATAGTTATACTAATAGAATTATTACTAGTAACCTTATTATAATAAACTATATCAACCTCCTTTCTATTGCCCTGCTTATTAATATTAGTAATATTACTACTATAGACCTATTAGCCTATAAGGATACTAAAAATATAAAGGACCTCGCTAATAAGGCTGAGGGTAATATTAATATTATTATTAATAGCATCTAATAGGAAATCCTTCCTCGCTTCGATATTATAGAGGCTAACGTAGCTAATATAGATATTATTAATATTAACGCTATTAATAAGTATCTCGCTAAACTTAAGAATAATAGCATATCTAAGTAAGCGGTTACTAATAAGATTTATATAGCTATTAACATAATTAAGACTAAGGAGATTGCAAGCCTTTGCGCTAAGATCATAAACCTCTATATTATAATTAAAGGTCTCTAGCGCACTAGTAATAAGCAACCTACGCCTAGCGATACTAGTAATAATAATGCTACTAAGTACTAGTAGATATCTAAGTTCGACGCACTCCTCTATAAGCATAATACCTAATTAATAATACTATAGTAATTTCTAATAATTAGGATATAAAGAAGGAGAGAAGGGAATATCAAGCATATATATCCTAGATCAATAGAGATAGTAATTAGGATAATTACTTTTTAAAAAGGGGGTATATATTACACGCCTTTTAGTAATATAGTTAGCTATTATATAGCATTCTATATAACTATAGTTAGGCTTAACGCCTATCCTTTAAGTAGGAGACTTCTAGCAGATAGCTTAGAAGGCTTAGCTATTATAGAAGATATCACTATATACCTATAATTACATATTATACTATTTATTATTATTCACGCTTATATTGCTCTTTTCTTCGTTTTACTCGCAGTCTTAGCGACCCCTACTATAGCCCTAGGCTAGTAGGAAGACTATGATACCCCAGCTCCCCCTAAGTCCTCTAGCCTATTGCTATTCTCTCGTAGAGCAGTTAGCATAGCACCTATATATGCTTTTATATAGGTAATAGCGCTAATATGCATACTTATATATAGTAGCTTATTAATACCTATTATAAGGTAGTGCTAACTTAAGGGTGAGGATCCCTTAAGCTTAGATCTAGCCCTCTAGCAAGGTTCTTATATGATTTGCTAGATAGCTTAGATATAAGTTTTTATAATAGCTATAGTTCCTTTAAGCTTAGTAATACTTTAGTAATCTACTGCTAAAAGCTAGCTAATAAGCCTAAGCTTCTTTCTAAGGGTAGGACGTATATTATTATAAGGAATAATAGCGGGTGCAGGATGCAGAGCTACGCTATTAGCAAAACGTTAGCAAGTTAGGGGCGGATAAATACACCTTAGAGAAAACTCTATAAGTAGAAAACTTAGAAGGTTAAGTAATAATCTAATATAATAATAGATACTTATATTTTAATATTCTAGCTGTTCCTAGTTTAGGCCTTTAGCTATACTCTTTATAAGTCTATTACTTCTACCTTAATTTAAGAAACTAGCGCTAGTTAGAATATCTAAAATAAATTAGTAATAATATACTAATAATTTAGTAATAGAGTTTAATTATAATAAACTCCAGGCTAGGCATATAGAATATAACTAATAGGGTCTTAGCTAATAGGATATTAATTATTCGCTAAGCCCTAAGATATAGGGAATATAGCGCGAATATTATACTAGGGGAATAGATAACCCTAGTAATAATATAGCAGGAGGAATAACCCTAAGGGGTTAGGCTAGGTCCTAGGTAGCACTAGACTAGGCAGACTACCCCTTATAAGGTAAATAGATAGCGAGCAGTAGCTAATAAGGCACCCCGCCTAGGACGCCCTAAGAAGCTAATATCTCTAATATCCTTGCCTAGACTATAGGGTTACTATAGAAATAGTAGGAGAGCCTTATAGAGCAGATATATCTATAATAATAGTAGCATAAGGAATAAACTACTACCTTATTATAAGAACTTGCTAATTACTTAGCGCTAAGATACTTATAAAGAGAATATAAAAAGCCCTCTATATATAACTACTATACTATAACTAAGGACTTTACTATAAACTAGGTTAGTAACTAGATCTAAGCAATTAAAGATAGAAACTAACTATATATTAGTAATATGCTAGAGCAGCAGGTCTAATAGGTGCTCATAAAGATAAGCCTATCCCTATAAACCTAGTAGTAATACTATAGGGCTAGGCTAGAAGGAGACTTAGTATAAGCTAACTTTATAGTATTTACTTACTAATAGCATATTAACCCCGAGCTTTAAGAGCAAAAGTATTATAAGAAGCTAGATATAATAACGCAGAAGGAGATATAATTACTAATATAGTTCTTTACTAAATAGTTAGTAATATATTAGGACTTAGGTATAATTAGTATAGAAGATAGCAAGGCTAAGGCCTATATACTATACTTCTAATTAGCCCTATCCCTACATAGGGAACTTAAATATTAAAAAGTTAAGATATTAAGGCTAAAAGATATAGCTATAGAAGCTAAATACTTATAGGAGATATATTACTAATAGAGCAGCGAACCTCTATAAAGCAAAAGCAAGAAATAATATATAAGGGAAGAGTATAACCTAAGGGGGCCCCTAGTAGTGAGGTCGGGCTAAAAGATAGGCTAGCAGGGTGCTAGCTAGAAGATAACGCAGGGTTTATAGAGCTTAATACCTTACTAATAGGTTAGTAGTATAATATAGGGATCTAATTAGAATAGGTCTATATCTAGCCCTAGTATATAACTTATAATATCTAATTATATAATATGCTTTAGCTATAAGCAAAAGGGGTATAAGAAGGTAGACTACCTAGATAAATATATAAGATAAAGTATAAATAAAACGCTAATAAGATACTAAATACTTACTAAGAAGGCGAGAGTTAATATAATTTAATCCTTAAGAGTTAAGGAACTTAACTTATTAGAAAATAAGTAAGCTAGGGGATTATACTAGTAACCCCTGCGCCTAAATTAGAACTAGATACTCTCGCTAAGGGAGCTATTATAAAGGGATAAGTAATCGTTCTCTAGAATATTACTAAATAAGAAGTAGTAGTAGATATAGATTCCTATTCCTAGGTTAATATTATTAGTAGTTAACTAGCTAAGTCCCTATAATTATAACCTATAGTAGCTATTACCCCTATATTAAAAGGGTTTAATAAGTTATCTATAATAGGCTAGAATATATACTAGTTAATATTTTTCCTTATTAACTTAGGAGGAGAAGCAAGGAAGATATAGCAACTCTTTGCTAAAGCCCTCTAACCTAAAAGAGCAGGAGACCTCCTCCTATTATAATACTATATAAGAAGAGAGGGTATTATAATTAATACCTAGATAAATACCTAGGAATATAAATACTTTAGTATTGCTAAGCTATTAGTATTTATATAAGAGATTATTCAGAATAGCTAGAAGGCTAATATTATATATATATTAGGGAATATCACCCCCTATAAGCTACTAATAGGGGCTCTAGAAGAAGAAGATACCCTAGAGGGTAATATAGAGTTACTACTAGAGCTATTTAGTAAATAGGCAATATTTAATAAATAGTTAGTAAAGTAATACCTAGTCCTAGAGGGCGTAGAATATACTATTAACTTAATTAAAGGGAAGAAACCTCTATATAAGCCTATTTACCTATTAAACGAGTATTAATTAGAAGAAATTTGCTAATATATCGCTAATAACTAAGCAATAGGGCGGATCTAACCCTTAACTAGCGAGGTAAGCGCCCCTATCCTTTTTATACCTAAGAAAGATAGGTCCCTATGCCTTTATATAGATTACTAAGGCCTTAATAAGGTAATAATAAAGAACTAATATCTACTCCCTCTTATTAGCAAACTATTAGATAGGCTTTAGGGAGCGAAATAGATCTTGAAAATCGATATTTAAGATATATACTACTATATTCATATTAAGCTAGAGGATCGCTAGAAAATAGCATTTAGGATATATTATAAGCACTTTAAATATATTATTATGCTATTTAAGCTTATAAACGCTCGAGCTATGAGGGTTATAGCCTATAAAAGGCCGGGCTGGGGAAGGAAAGAGCAGTAATAACATAGGGGGTAGTTATATTATAGAAGATAAGTTAGCTCTTCTAGCTACTTATATATGTAGAGCCCCTTTTTAGGGCTCGGCTCGGCTCAGCTAACTAATATAGGTATACCTCGGTAGAGGCTTAGCGCTAGTTTAGCGCTAGCTTAGCGCTATAATCCTAATCCCTTATAATTACCCCCCCTCTAGAGGCTTAGTCTCTAAGTCTAATAATCTATAAAACTCTATAAAACTCCTGCCTGCGCGGGGATTCGAACCCTCTATAGCGCTTATAATTAGTTATATCTAGGCCTTCGGGTCTTTTACCTAGTTATTATAGCTTCGCTAGAGGCCCCCTAGGCGCTGAGCAGCTCTATTATTATCTTCTATATAGCCTCGGGTCTTATACCTACACGCTATTAGCTTCTATATAGCTTCGGGTCTTTTACCTACGCGCTAGCGGGCTAATTTCTTCCTTATAGCCTCAGGTCTTATACCTACGCGCTAGCGGGCTAGTTTCTTCTATATAGCCTCGGGTCTTAGACCTATATGCTATTAGCTTCTATATAGCTTCGGGTCTTTTACCTACGCGCTAGTAGGCTAATTTCTTCCTTATAGCCTCGGGTCTTATACCTACGTACTATTAGCTAGCTTCTATATAGCCTTAGGTCTTATACCTATATGCTATTAGCTTCTACGCAGCTTCAGGTCTTATACCTATACGCTAGCAGGCTTTGCTTACTAATACCTAAGGGCTTAGTAGCAGTAATCTATTCGTCTTCTAATATATATAGCTTAAAAACGCTATCTTCTGCAATCTATATACCTCTCCTAGCAGGGGTAGCTATAATAGCTTTAATACTTATGCAGGAGCTACCTAGGCCTGCTGAGGGCCTTGCGACCTACTAGCAGGAATAGCACTAGTTAATAGGGTAGCCCTTCTTATAATACTCTTTATACTATAGATTAGCCTAGTAGTTAGCTTTATAATAGCCCGGCTTGCTATATTTTTAGTATATACTACCCGGGGTATTAGGGCTATTATAGTTAAAACGAGCCCTCTTCGGGGTAGGCTTATTAGTAGCTGCTCGTACTAGTAGTATTATAAGCTCTGCGAATTGCTCTAGGTATATATCCTATAGCTGCTCTATAGTAGTAGCTATAGTATATAGCTGCTATATATTAAATTTCTAATATTTAAAGCCCTGCTAAAGCTAGGGTAAAAGCTAGAAGTAAAAGATAAGGGCTTAGGCCCGAGACTCTTTGAAGTCCGGGGTTCTAAGGGCTTAATAGACTACTAACTACTTAGCGAAGAACTAGAGAAGCTATTAGCTAGGTTCCTGCTAAAGGTTATTAAAGAGGCTATATAGCTAGCGCTCTTATAATCCGGGGTTAATATATTCTTAGCAGATAAATATAGAGAAGTTAGTCTATATTAGATTAATAAGGCTAGCGTAGTAATAGTACTACTATATCTATAGCCTAGTAGCTACCCTTATAAATACCTACTAGATCTTCTATAGCTTAGAAGCTCTAGGCTAGAGGGCGTTGCTATCTTCTATTGCTATTAGCTAATTATAAGTTTAGGCTAGTATACTATCTTTAGCAAGGGTTCTATAAGTATATGCTAGAGGGTATTTATATTCATAGGCCTAGGTCTTGGTCTCAGGGATTAGCATAGGGTGCGCGGATAGGGCTTAAATAAGCACGTTGTTCTAGTTAGCTTAGCACTAAATAGTTGCAATAAGTTTAATAATAAAGGCTATATTCAGGCCCGTAGTAGCTAGAGGGGTTTTAGAAGCAAAATTTTCACTTAGCTTATTAGGCATAGAGGTGCTAGCGACGCCTTAGCAGCCTGATCTTATACTACTACTTATTCTTAAGCTAGCTGCTTATATAATTAGGTAGAACTTATCTAATTATAAGGGTTATAGCCTATAAAAAGCCGGGCTAGGGAAGGAAAGAGCAGTAGTAATATAGGGGGTAGTTATATTATAGAAGATAAGTTAGCCCTTCTAGCTACTTATGTATATAGAGCCCCTTTTTTAGGGCTTAGCTTAGCTCAGCTAACTAATATGGGTACACCTCGGCGGAGGCTCGGCGCTATAATCCTAATCCCTTATACTAGCTATATTCTAGGCGTATATTCACTAAGCGCTCGCTAAGCTACTAGATACCTATTATATTACTTATATAGATAATATTATAATCTATTCTAAGATAAGAGAGTAATATATAAAAGACCTTCTCTAAGTACTCTATAGGCTTTGCTAGTAGGAGCTCTATACTAAGCTTAGTAATTATAGGTTTTACTAATAGTAGGTAGAGTTCCTAGGGTATATTATTATACCTAAGGGTATATTAATAGACTAAACTCGC
Organism: Colletotrichum sansevieriae; assembly: GCA_026260285.1. Taxonomy (NCBI): domain Eukaryota; kingdom Fungi; phylum Ascomycota; class Sordariomycetes; order Glomerellales; family Glomerellaceae; genus Colletotrichum; species Colletotrichum sansevieriae. Next base: position 61,822 of record JAOQIF010000406.1, read on the forward strand.
ATCCGAGCTATTACTAAATAGAAGCTACTAAAGATATACTAAGATATCTAGGTCTTCCTTAGATTCTATAACTTCTATTATAAGTTTATTATAAGGTATTTAGGTATTATAGCCCTAATAATATCCCTACTAAAGGGTAGCGAGAATAATAAGAAAGGGGGTAAGTTCTACTAGCTAGAAGAGGCTTAATAAGCCTTCGAGCAGCTTTAAGCTACCTTCTACTTAGTAACTATTCTCTAATACTAGGACCTAACTAATAAAATAAGGGTTAAGATAGATGCTTCTATAAAGGCTATATCTAATATTCTATTATAGTATATTAATAGCTAGTAGTAACTAGTTGCTTATTATTTATAGAAGCTTAGTAATATAGAGTAATATTAAGGAGCAAGCTAATAGGAACTTCTTACTATAGTTAAAAGCTTAGACTATTAGGCTTACTACCTTTAGGATATATTAAAGAGGTTTATAATCCTAATAGATTACTAAGCGCTAAAGGGAGTTATTATCACGCTTATATAGGACCTTTAGGGAAGGCTTGCTAGGTAGGTATATAAACTCTTAGCGTTTAATTTTAACCTAGAGTATAGCTTAGGGGTTATAAACCTATTAGATAGTCTATCTAGGAGGCTAGACTATATAGAGGTAGAGGTGAAATATAATAATATACTCCTAACCCTAGCGAGGAAGCTAAGATTTATTAGTAAACTACTAGTAGATCTTTAGATAAGTATTATTATACTATAAGGTAGTATAGAGACCTTAAAAGCATTTATTAATACTATCAGGGCTAGTATAAGGTGCTCCTTCTAGATAGATAGCTCTAGGGGTGGAGATGCCTCAGTCTCTAGTTAGTATTACGCTCTATAGCGTGCTAATATTAATATAACTATAGTAGCTATAATAACCTAATACTAAAGAGCAAGGGATAATATAGAGAATACTTAATAAGAGGTTATTAACTAAGAGGACTTGCTTAGAGATAGGGTTATTATAATATAATAGTATATCCTATGCTAGGTTATAAGGGAGCTTATAATAGGTGAAATAGTAGATACTTAGTAACCTTCTAAAGTAATAGAGAATCTTATCTATAGTCTATAGGCTAATAACTTATACTACTAGATATAATTAGAGATAGCGTATAGACTAGCTAGCAATTATAGGGGCTATATAATTAATAGTTATAGAACCCTATTCTATAAGGGATAGTTAGAGATATTATAAGTATTACACGCCTTTTAGTGATATAGTCGGCTATCACGTGGTATTCCACGTGACTATAGTTAGGCTTAACGCCTATCCTTTAAGTAAGAGACTTCTAGCGAATAAGCTTAGAAGGCTCGGCTATTATAGAATATATTACGATATACCTATAGTTACTTATTATACTATTTATTATTATTCACGCTTATATTGCTCTTTTCCTTATTTTACTCGTAGTCTTAGCAACCCCTATTATAGCCCTAGGCTAGTAGGAAGATTATAATATCTAGTAATATAACTTATTCTTTTTTTTCCTTATCTAAGACCTCCTTTATACTATAAAGACTTATAATAAGATAGAGGACTTAGACTTAATCTTAAAACCCCTTTCTAAAAGTATTTATATATTAAAAGGAAGGAAGTTAAAGAAGTTAAAGAGATAGAGGTCTTAATTATTAACTTATATAGCTAACTATTTAAATTTAATATTAAATTAGTATAGTAATCCCTCTCTTATAGAGGAATATTATAATTTAGGAGATATAGCTAGAATCGGATACTAGAACGAGGCTTATAAGCTCTATAGTTTCTAGCAGGCTTATAAGGATTATAACTTTACCCTTAGCCTTAGCGAATAATTTCGCAACTAGATAGCAAACCTCGCTTCTCTCGAATAGGATAATAACTATATACCCTATATAGATATTATTAATATAGGCTAGAAGGTAAAAGCTAATCTATACTATTACTAGATACTTAAGTCTAATAACTATATAGCTATATTAATTAGTATTATTAATATAACTATAGCTATAAGGAATACTCTAGTAATAGTAGTACTTTTTATACCCCTATCTAGAGAAGAAAGCCTTTATAGAGCTAGCGAGAGAATTACCCTTCTACCCCTAAGAGATAAAAGAGTTATAACTCCTATCTAGTCTAGCTAGTTAGATATTAAACCCCTAGGACCTCCTATTAAAATAAGAGCTATAATAAATAATATTTATAATAAGAGTAGAAAAAACCCTAAACTACGAGTTATAGCACTAGAAGATATTATTATAGGACTATTAGAGCGAAAAATCTATAGAATATTATAAATTCTTTATAATATTACTATAGGTCTATTAAAGTTAAATATATTAATAGAGAGGACCTAGCTACTATAGTAGAATTTAGCGCTATTACTAATATTTTTATTATTATTCTAGGGGCCCTATCTAGAGCTACTAGCCTAGGATCTCGAGGCCTTACTCTTTTAAGTATTTAGCTAGCTTAAGGCTAATACTAGGATACTATAGCCTATAGGAACTCAATAGGAAGGTAGATTTGCCTAATAATATAATATTTTTTAGCTAGATATTAATAAGAAGTATAGCATAGAGCCCGTCTTTTATAACTAGGATATTCTATTCTATAAGGAGATAGATCTATAAATCTCTAGCTTAGATATTAAAACTACTAGCCTAGTTATAGCTTTAGAGATTATATAGAATTAGAGCTCTCTACTACGAGGGAAAGCGCTTAGCTAATAGGAATACTAACTCGGGCTAATTAAATAATAGAACTACCTCTGCATAGGATATTACACCCTATATAATACTATTAGGAGACGTTTTATACTAACCTAATAGGAGTTAATCTAATAAATTGCTATATATAGGTTTACTATAGAAAACCTTAAGGGAGATAGAAATATTTATAACTTTACTTAAAACTATTTTAAATATAATAGAGTATAGATAGGACTAATATTTATAATTAGCTAGCTATTAATAATCTTCTATAATATAATTAACCTAGAGCTTTAGTAATTCCTAGATAAACTAACTACTAGCGATACTCTTGAGGATTACCTTAATATAGCTAAGAAAAAATATAAGGCAGTTTAGCGCAGACTCCAGGCGCTAATTAGTATTAATTATATATTAGAAGAATCTAATAATATAATATAGAATAGTAATAAGGGATAATAGAATAACCGAGACTTCTAATAGGATAATCGTAATAATCTGCAACCCTAATAATATTATTAACCTTAGTAACGCTTCTAGCGCTCTAATAACTATTAAAACTAGAAAGATCGCTGCCTATAGAACTAGCTATAGAGAAACCCGGGTTTTTAATATTATATAAAATATAATAGACTAGGCTAGACGGACTTAGATACCTATTATATATAGGAGGATTATAATAATAACTATAATATTAATAACCTCGTTAATAGCAACTATATCCTACTAGACGTATAGGAAGTCCCCCACGATTTAGCTGCCTTATTAGAGCAACTATATAAAGAGGAAATAGCAGGCTAGATAACGGACGTCGTGGTTATAGCGAGAAGCCTATTAGCGATCTCCCTAACTACTTTAGTTATAAACTCTGCTATATATTATATTAAAGATATAGTAAATTTCGCAAGTCTTATTATAATTCCCTTAGTAAATAATGCATAGGTATTACTTAAGAAAAACTAAATTCTTAATGCTTAGGTAAAACTAGTAAAATAAATAATACTAGCTAAATAGATATATCTCCGCCTTAATATAAAAAGCGATAATATAGCTAGCCTAGAGGAAGTCTATATTAATATAAGTATCTTAATAACTCTAGTTAATAGGAATTAGGTGCTATGCTTTATATAGAATCCTATATTTTAAATAATAGAACTATAGAGGATAAATATAATAGACTTAACCTTTTAGGTAATAGAGCAGGTTATATTTAACTTCTATATCCTAGGTACTATTAGCAACGTGGAGATTAATAGCTATATTATTATTATAGCTAGAGTTATAAATACCCTTAGAGCGAATCTTCTATTAGGAACACTATTCTATAAAGATTATAAGCTAGTTATAGACTTTAATAAGGGTATAGTTAAGTTCCGCTTAGTATATGGAATATAGTATCTAGTTCAGTTTAGGAGATAGCATTTAGTAACTAGATAAGTTAATAACGCTTATACTATAGTTATTCCCCTGCAGAGCGATGTATTTGTTATTACTAGCTTTATTAACTTCCCTAAGTTAAGCTAGTAAAGCTCTAATACTTAGTAGTTCTAATCTAGTTATATAAGCGTAGTTAATATAACGGTTATAGCAGATAACCCTAAGCTTATCCTTATGCGAAATATAATAAATAAGCTAATAATAATCCTAAGAGGATAGCAGCTAGGCTATATTATTCTAATAGAAGCAGAGGAGACTATTAACCTTATTAACTACGCAGATATCGTTACCCTTATAGGAGGAGAATCAAACTCGCGCTAGTTCTCGCAATATAAATTCGATAGGGCTATAAGTAATATAGCAGCTAGCGTGTAGTTTATAACCCCGCTTGCTAAATCTAGCCTAAGACTGCTTCGTCGAGTAGATAATATTCTATCTTATAGAATATCTAAGCTAAAAGATATCCTAGTTATATATAGCAAGGATAGAGTTAAGATCTATAATTAGGATATAGCTTTTACTAGTAGACTTAAGGAAATCCTCGATAACTAAGATATCTATTATAATAAGGGGATCGTACCTATATTAGATAACTAATATATATATATTAAGCTTATTAAAGGGTAGCAAAACTAGAAGGCTATAATAAAGCCTTACCCCCTTAGCGCTAAAGACCTCGAAGTTATTAAGAATATCTATAGCAAGATATATACTAATAGTAAGATAGTATAGGGTAATAGGCTAATCCTAGTCGTCTATCCGCTCTTCGTTATATAGCGAGTAGTTAATAGTATAAAAAAAGGCAGGGTTATTATTAACCTCCGCCCTCTTAACTAAATCACTATCCTAGATATATACCCGCTTCCTAACTAAGATAATATAATAGATACCCTTAGAGGGAAGAAACGTATAATAATATTTAATACTACTAGGTTCTTCTACTAACTACTAATCTACTTAAGATACTATAATAGGATAGTAGTAATAAGTCCCTATAGTATCGAGGTTTCTAACGTTATCCTCATAGGATTTAAGAACTCGCTAGCTTACGCCTAGCGTTTTATAGATCGCTTCCTATATAACTATAGGCACTTTACCCGAGTATATATCGATAATATTATTATCTTTAGCAATAATAACGAGAATTATCTTTAGTATATCGATATTATTCTCAAGCTCTTTGAAAATAACCGCCTTTATATTAGACCTAAGAAGTCCTTTGCAGGGTTTCCTAAAGTAAGACTCCTTAGCTATATTATAAATACTAATAGTATTAAACGACTAGAGGATAGGATCGCTGCTTTTAAGAACCTCCGCTTCCCGAAAACTCTCTATAATATTAAGAGATACCTTAGAATAGCTAAATAGTTATAATATAATATACCCTAGTATAATATTATTATAACGCTATTATAAGATAGAAAGACCCGTCTTATTATAAAACTCTATAATAAAACATACTTCCTAACGGTCTATTAAAGGTAGTTTGAATAAAGAGGGTCTAAAAGGTATTATTTAAGCTAATATTAAGTAAGCAAGAGGCGTAGAACGCCCTCTAAGAGAATCTCTATAACTAGGTTATAAGATACTACTATAACCTAAATAAGCCTATTTTTTTAAGGTTAATACCTATAAAAGTAGCTTTAGGCTTATAATATTCTAACTAAGCATCCTATAGAATAGTACTAATATACCTAGTAAAGATATTATATAAATCTATATCTAACTAGTACTATTTCTATCTAAGGTTATATTACCCTTAGAAAAGCAATACTTCGCTATAGAACCAGAGGTAGTAGTAGTAATGTAAGCTATAAAAAAGCTCTATAAGCTCGTGCAATTAAATAAGCACCTTATATAAATTCTTATAGATTATGCAGCTACGAAGGGAATTCTTATATATACCTCGCTATAGACTATAGACCTTAATAAGTGTCACAGTCTTCCTACTAGCCTGGGGCTACAGTAGGGGTCGCTAAGACTGCGAGTAAAACAAGGAAAAGAGCAATATAAGCGTGAATAATAATAAATAGTGTAATAAGTAATTATAGGTATATCGTGATATATTCTATAATAGCTAAGCCTTCTAAGCTTATCTGCTAGAAGTCTCCTACTTAAAGGATAGGTATTAAGCCTAACCGTAGTTATATGGAATACTACGTAATAGCTAACTATATTACTAAAAGGTATATAATATATACCCCCTTTTCAAAAAGTAATTATCCCGATTGCTATTACTATTAATCTAGGATATATATGCTTAATATTCCCTTTTCTCCCTCTTTATATTCTAATTACTAGAAATTATTATAGTGTTATTAATTAGTTATTACGCTAGCAGAGGAGTATATTAAACTTAGATATCTACTAGTACTTAGTAGTATTATTATTACTAGTATTGCTTAGCGCGAGTTGCTTATTGCTAGTATACTAGAGACCCTCGATTATAATATAGAGGTTTATAATCTTAGTGCGAAGGCCTGCGATCTCCTTAGTCTTAACTATATTAATAGCTATGCGAATCTTATTAGTAACTGCTTACTTAGACGCGCTATTATTCTTAAGTTTAGCAAGATACTTACTAATAGCGTTAATATTAATAATATCTATATTAGCTATATTAGTCTCTATAGTATTGAGGCGAGGAAGGATTTCCTATTAGATGCTATTAATAATAATATTAATATTACCCTCAGCCTTATTAGCGAGGTCCTTAGCGTTTTTAGCATCCTTATAGGCTAATAGGTCTATAGTAGTAATATTGCTAATATTAATAAGCGGGGCGATAGAAAGGAGGTCGATATAGTTTATTATAATAAGGTTACTAGTAATAATTCTATTAGTATAACTATAGGTATTATAAAAATATATAGCAAGGACCTAAGCATAGCTAGGGAGAAGCTCGCTATAGGTATTATTATTAATATATATATTATACGCTTACTTAAGAATATCCTAGATATATCTAATATAGAGGTTAGAAGATATATTCTCAGAAGGCTCGATATTATTAAGGATTTTCTTAATCTCCTTAATAAGGATAGTATTAGGGTAGTATAGAAAGGTATTATTAATGCGAGCCTTCGCCTCGTTAATCTACTAGCGCTAAGCTATAGGGCTAGGGCAGCCCTTCTTAGGAGTCTTATAAGGGGTAGTAGCTATGGTTTTAGCTAGGGTGCTAGTGATAATACGGGCTAGCTCGGTAGCCTAGGTATTATTATTCTAAATATTATTAGCGTTATTATTAATAACCTCCTTATATTAGGTCTTAGCATCTATAGTGAAGAAGTTCTTCTTAGCTGCCTATTTACCCTTCTTATAGTCCTTATGGGACTTCTTCTTCTTAGTAGCAGACTTACGAGTTTTAACTAGAGTACTAGGGTTAATACTATAGTTACTAACTTAGTTATCGCTACCTTAGTTATTACTACCTTAGCGCGGGGAGATAGGGTTAAGCACCTCGTTATTCTAGGGGTTAGCACCCTCATCTTAGCTACTACTATTATTAGATAGGTAAGAGGATAGGACCTCGTAGTTATTCGTAACTTCTTTACCTTTAGAAGCTATTATTATAGTAGTATTAGTTAGGCTAGCATTTAGGAGGCTATATTTAGCAAGTTAGGATAATATTATTACTTATTATAAGAGGTCTATTAAGTAATAATTAGTATATAGGAGAGAAATAAATAAATAAAAAGTATAGGTATATCTAAAATAAAAGTAGGTAGGTATAGTAAATAGAAGGAAGGTATAGAAAGAAAAAGACTTTTATAATAGGGGTTAGTAAGGAAGGCGTATAAAAGTTAGCACCCTCTGCTCCTTCCTATTTATTTTAATATAAGATAGAGAGATTAAAGAAAGAATAGTTAATAGTAAAAATAGTAATAATAAAGGGAAAATTTATAATCCTAATATTAATTCAGGGTATATATATTTATCCTATTAAAAGGATAGCAAAACTATTTAGTTATATACGAGGTGCGCACCTCCTTATAGCTCTTTTAGTATCCTAGTTAAAAGGGAATTTAGCGTTATACTTATTAATAATATTATTTATATTAAGTAATAGGGAGTCTCTTTATTCCTAGGTATTATCTTTTGCTATAAAGCCCTTCTATTAGATAAGGTATTTAATAGTAGGTTTATAACTCCTCTATAAGACTCTTCATTTAATAATATAGTTAAGTTCCTACTCCTTACTACTATTAACCTTAATAGGCTTTAGTAGCGGAGTCTTATAGTTAAATAGGTCTTCTCCCTAGGCTAGCTTATATAGCTAGGCTATAGAGAGGATTAGGTAAACCTGCTAGTACTTAGGAATATCCACCTTATAGGCGAGAGGACTAATAATATACTTAATTCAGAAGGGTCCTATCTATCTAGAGGTCTATTTGCTATTATATTATCCTAGTAGGTAGAATCCTTTGCTAAGTTATATCTAGACTTTATCCCCTTTATTAAAAGTTATATTAGTATAGTAGTTATTATATCTCTCCTTATACGAGGCGTTCGCTATATTAATAAGTAGTAATACCTCCTTCTAATATATCTCCCTAAGGATAGTAAGGCTCTTAGTCGGGGCGCTCGTTTATATAACTATATTAAGGATACTTTATAGCTTAAATCTAAGTATAACCTTATTTAATAATTATCTAATTATAGTAGATAGGGAGTTATTAAGATTATACTATAGGGCAGGTAGTATATTAGTCTATAGGATATTAAGGGATTTAGATATATAGAACTATATTGCAATCTTAGTAATCTAGTTTATTCTTTTGCTCTACCTATCTATCTAGGGGTAATATACTATTAAGAGGAGGAGCCTGATATTAAGGGCGTTGAATATTATATGCTATACTATAGAGATAAACTTAGGATCCTAGTTATTAATAATATAATATAGAATTCCCTAGTCTAAGAGGAAAAATATATAGAGTAGGACTATTACCTATTCTTTTGCTCTATAGGTTAAATATCCTATAAGAAGAATTATCTTTTTTAAGAAATTATATATTATTATTACTAATATATCTAACTCCGGGAAACCTAGCAGGGCGTAGGGACTTCTATAGGATATTACCTTAGGCATATTAGTAACGAAGTCTATAGTAATAGTATTATAAGGGATATCTATAATAGGGATAGGTTATAGCTATCCTAGTAGCTTTTAGTAGTCGATTTAGTTCTCTTTATACTAGTTATAGTAGGTGATATATCGTTATATAAGCAACTTCTTATTATGAAACTAAAAAGTCGATATTTCTACTATTATATAGTCTGCACCGAAGTAGTATTTTTTATTATAACTAAGGCGGAGAATCGCAGGTATTAACTTATATAGAATGCAGAGTCTCTAAGTACTATCCGTAGCTATATAAAGGATAAGCCCTTCTAGCAATAGATTTTAAGGAGTCGTTTAATAGCATTTTAGGGCTCTTCTAGCAGCTCTAGCGCTATTTTCCTTAGTAGTAGTATTAAATAGTAACTACTACTTGCCTAGTTCCTTCTGCTAGGATCGGAGTTATTTAAGAATTTTGCTATACCTCGTGTTATTAATATAGTTATTTATAATCTTAGTAATAAAGTCCTCTGAAATGCTTATAGTTATCTCCCCTATTGCTCTATAGGCTTATGACTTCTCAGCTAACTAGTTAACTATATCTATAAATCCTATGTTGTTATTATTATTATTACTATAGGTTATTTCTATAAGGATATCGCTATCCTCAAACCTATTAGCTCGTCCTAAGGCTATAAGTAATAATAGGTATGAGAGGGCGTTAGGGATAATATTAAGCTTCCCTAGTATATAGGTAATATTAAGGTTAAATTGCGATAAGTAGTTCGTAGCGCTCGTAAGCTATAGGTTAGCCTTATTAAGATCTATAGTCTATAGCGAGGTATATATAAGAATTCCCTTCGTAGCTATATAATCCGTGAGAATCTATATAGGGTGCTTATTCGATTGCACGAGCTTATAGAGCTTCTTTATAGCCTATACTACTATTACTACCTCTACTTCTATAGCGAAGTATTGCTTTTCTAAGGGTAATATAACCTTAGATAGAAAAAGCACTAGTTAGATATAGATTTATGCAATATCTTTACTAGATATATTAATACTATTCTATAGGATACCTAGTTAGAATACTATAAGCCTAAAGCTACTTTTATAAGTATTAACCTTAAAAAATATAGGCTTATTCAGGTTATAGTAATATCTTATAACCTAGTTATAGAGATTCTCCTAGAGGGCGTTCTACACCTCTTGCTCGCTTAGTATTAGCTCGAATAATACCTTTTGGACCCTCTTTATTTAAACTGCTTTTAATAGACCGTTAGGAAGCATATTTTTATTATAGAGTTTTATAATAAGACGGGTCTTTTTATCCTATAGTAGTATTATAATAATATTATATTAGGGTATATCGCATTATAGCTATCTAGCTATTCCGAGGTATCTCTCGATATTATAGAGAGTTTTTAAGAAGTAGAGGTTCTTAAAGGCTGCAATCCTATCCTCTATTTATTTAATACTATTAGTATTTATAATATAGCTAAGGAGTCTTACTTTAGGAAACCCTATAAAGGACTTCTTAGGTCTAATATAAAGGCGGTTATTCTCAAAGAGCTTGAGAATAATATCGATATACTAGAGATAATCCTTATTACTATTACTAAAAATAATAATATTATTGATATATACTCGAGCAAAGTGCTAGTAGTTATGTAGGAAGCGGTTTATAAAACGCTAGGTATAGGCTAGCGAGTTCTTAAATCCTATAAGGACGACGTTAGAAACCTCGATACTATAGGGACTTATTACTACTATCCTATTATAATATCTTAAGTAGATTAGCAGTTAGTAGAAGAACCTAGTAGTATTAAATATTATTATATATTTCTTCCCTCTAAGGGTATCTATTATATTATCTTAGTTAGGAAGTAGGTATATATCTAGGATAGTGATTTAGTTAAGAGGGCAGAGGTTAATAACGACCCTGCCTTTTTTTATACTATTAACTACTCGCTATATAACGAAGAGCGGATAGATAACTAGGATTAGCCTATTACCCTATACTATCTTGCTATTAGTATATATCTTGCTATAGATATTCTTAATAACTTCGAGGTCTTTAGCGCTAAGGGGGTAAGGCTTTACTATAGCCTTCTAGTTTTGCTACCTTTTAACGAGCTTAATATATATATATTAGTCGTCTAGTATAGGTATAATCCCCTTATTATAATAGACGTCTTAGTTATTAAGGATTTCCTTAAGTCTATTAGCGAAAACCGCATCCTAATTGCAGATCTTAACTCTATCCTTGCTATATATAACTAGGATATCTTTTAGCTTAGATATTCTATAAGATAGAATATTATCAGCTTAATAAGGCGGTCCTAGGCTAGATTTAGTAAGTAGGGTTATAAACTATATACTAGCTGCTATATTACTTATAGCCTTATCGAATTTATATTGCGAGAACTAGCATAAGTTTAATTCTCCTCCTATAAGGGTAATAATATCTATATAGTTAATAAGGTTAGTAGTCTCCTCTACTTCTATTAGAATAATATAGCTTAGTCGCTATCCTCTTAGGATTATTATTAGCCTATCTATTATATTTTGTATAAGGACGAGCTTAGGGTTATCTACTATAACTATTATATTAACTATGCTAATATAACTAGATTGAAACTGCTAAGTATTAGAGCCTTGCTAGCTTAACTTAGGGAGGTTAATAAAGCTAGTTATAATAAATGCATTACTCTATGGGGGAATAACTATAGTATAGGCGTTATTAACTCGTCTAGTTACTAGGTGCTATCTCCTGAACTAGACTAGATACTATATTCTATATACTAAGCGGAACTTAACTATACTTTTATTAAAGTCTATAACTAGCTTATGATCTTTATAGAATAGTATTCCTAATAGAAGATTCGCTCCGAGGGTATTTATAACTCTAGCTATAATAATAACGTAGCTATTAATCTCTATATTACTAATAATACCTGGGATATAGAAGTTAAATATAACTTACTCTATTACCTAAAAGGTTAAGTCCACTATATTTATCCTCTATAGTTCTATTGTTTAAAATATAGGATTCTATGTAAAGCGTAGTACCTAATTCCTATTAACTAGAGTTATTAAGGCGCTTATATTAATATAGACTTCCTCTAGGCTAGCTATATTATCGCTTTTTATATTAAGGCGGAGATATATCTAT